>JAHWFP010035936.1:0-63431 GCA_023313725.1 Lithobius niger
AAATTTTAAGTGCCAGTGTTATTCTCCCTGTCACTATCAACGCCTTCCTGTGTGGAAGGATATTTACAGAGATTATACGACACGTTTTAATGTTCATTAGGATCATTCTACGGGAGTTTAGTGGTCCCTGGCTATCTCCTCTTTAAGTTTTCACGAAACATTTTTCTTAATAAAAATTTGTCGGTCTACCCCTGGGAGATAAAGGATAGCCCTGTTTAAACGGTTGTTGGGTATACGCCATAAAACCTCCCAGCGTTGTATCTTATGTGTAAGTTATGGGGTCTATCTTAAAACCCTTCTGTGCTTAAATTTCCTTTGTAAATAAGTTGTTTGGTAACCTAAAACCATCCCAGTGGGAGTAGTTTTACAGTAAATAGAGCTGGTCATTTTATGCGTACCCATAGTATACAATTTTCTGACCCCTATCGCAGGCTAGGTTTATTGATATGCGTCCGTCGGTTTTGATCGCAGCCTTCCGGGATAATAAAAAGGCTAGACTAGAGTAAAGGCAGAACGGCTAGGGACATATTACCAGAGCAGTAGATGGCGTCATTTATCTGTTAAAACGAAACAACAAACTCTGAACATGTACCTTTAATTTTCATTAACTTTCGAAAATAGTGTTTCTTTTTATTTTATGTTTTGCTCCAATTTCCTGTGTGCTCTATACGAATTTCCTGCAACAAGCAGCGCAGACAAGCACTCAGTTAATTTTTGCAATTTGTGTTTTTATAAAATGTAATTTTTTTTTACTCAAGTTAACTTTACCGCAAAAACGTCAGTCCCCAAAAAAATAAAATGGTAATTTTAAATTTTGTGTAAACAGTGTACTTTTAACTTGTCGATCCGGGGCTAGGAACAAGTAGCTCAAAAACCTTTTTCGCTCATTTTGAATGTAAATGGCAACACGACAAACTTTATAGGAGTTGGAACTTCCTATGTTGTCTGATTGCATAAACCAAGAGTGTTTCTTTGCATATTTCTAGTTACATGGCTTGGCAACTTGTATTGTGACATACCGATGTGCACTAATCATTTTTGTAGGCTTTTATTTGGAGTCCAACAGGAACCCCGAATAAAATCTCCCGTTGGGGGGCATGTAAAGGCATGAGGCCTAAAATTCCTGTCGATTGGTTAGGAGACCCGACACCAACCATCAACAACTCGGGGACACTTTTTTTTTTCTTAGCGCCAAAAAAGCGCTAGGCCTATTTTGCACTTCCAAGTTTAAAAATTCGTATCTCCCAAGAAAATGGACTTCATCGACTCCTGTTTGCAGCTCTTAATAAACCTGAACTTTATCTAACATCCTGTGAAAACAGAACTCCAAAATTCGCCATACTTTGGTCTACAACTCAATTTGAAAAAGTGCTCAAACTGAGCGCCGACGCACGCAATCTCCGTCGCCATTTTCCGAAAAACAAACATGTAAATATTTATTTGTACTTCCTGAATTTATTTCTAGGCATAAAGCCGACTAGCTTAGTGCTGTGCTAGTTTACATGTTTATTACGTCTTCAATGTTTTTATTTTACTAAGGTGACGATTTTAGCAACTACGAAAACTTTGACTACACTAGCGTTATTATCTGCGGCTGCAATAATACATTTAGATTTTTATGCGCTATAGCATTTTAAAAAAACACAAGCTGGTTTATTTAATCTTTTGCCTAGGCTTTTATGAAAGCATTATTTAACGTAATCTTTTCTCATGAACCCTACCTTGTTCAAAGTGGCAACACAACTACGATTATTTTACCGGACATTTTCAGTGTGTATCTTGTATTTTTATTTCAGGGCTCCGACCATAGTGATCTCAATTCCGAATGCACAACTAAGCCTTTGCCTTCAATTAATAACCATTTATTTTAACTTTGAGCATCAAACTTCGTCTCGGCCCCCCCCCCGCGTCGGTAGTTGCAATGCATAACATTGCAGTTTTTATAAAAAAATGTATAGGCCTATTTTCACGTTGTTATGAGTTTAACTCAATGCACTACTCAAGCCACGGCCTCTAAAAACACCCAAAGTCGGCAAATCCCTTTGCCATCCAAACTCCTTCCAATCCGAACTCAGTATTTTTTCTCCCCACTAATCAGAGTGCAAGGCTACCCTAGCCGTCCGCGCTGTCATGGCCGACTTCCGGTAGGGCCAGCTCGGCCGGTTTTGGTCAGTCACTCCTCCTACAAAGCGACCCCTCTACCTCACACCCCCCCTCCGTCGCTCTCCTACAGGACCGCGGTTTCCCTCCTACCTGCAGGCAGGCAGCAGGTATATAACCAAACTGAGGGAAAATTTCGTTAGCATAGCTCAAGGACTCAGGCTAGAGGTCACTACGGCGGTCGGAGCAGAGATGTCCAGTCCGAAGGTTGCCATGCCGGGCAAGGTAGTGGTTCAAAGGGTAACTAGTTTATTAGAATTTAATTTTTAGAACAGAATTTCTAAATTTTTAGTCTTAAAATATAAACTTAACTTCTAGACTTTCAGGGAATTTGTGGGTAGCCAAACGCAATCGGCATTTTGGTTTAGGGCACCCATGATTTAAGGGTTTAAGGTCCCCTTCCTAAAAACCGGCTTTTTTTTCTTTGTTTATGAACTCAGTGTTCATTAAATAATCTAAGATCACCGAGATCTAGCATGTGTTATTGTTGAAGCAGGAGTTTTCAAAAAGGTAGTTTTCCTTGTAACACTAATCTTGATTCAGTGTGATTGATTGATTGACTTTAGTGCAAGAGTTGCTAAAGCTTTCAAAGACTATTTTACATTCTGCAAGGGTCAAGTTTGTAACTTAGAGAGTTGCGATAACTCAACCCGACTTTTTTCTAGTCCAAATTGTAATGTGAACTTTAACTTTAAGTTCAGTGTCGATTTAATTGTAAATCGTGTGCTTTTAATTGTAAAGCCCCAGTTTTATTTTTTAACCAACTAGTTACTCCGTGTGTATAAATCTGTCATGTTTTATTAAAACTGAAAAGAAAGTTGTTTTGAACAACATTTTGACTTCGAGTCCAATTTAATTTGCAAGGGTTATTTTAATTACAAATCAATTTTTATTCTAACTCCGAAGTAGGCAAATTAGATTAATTACCCATCGTGGTGGCAGTGAACCATGATTAGATAGGTCTTCATAACTTATGTAGGATGCTGACGCTCTTCTCCTAACCGTGCAGTAGACACGCTATGCTGTTTTTCCGCGAAAGTAAAAACCGCCACTTATGAACTTATCTAAAGTAACCACAAGTACGCCAGATTGTTGGTGCTATAGACAGTAGGCACCTCAAGACCCTGTAAGCGCCGCTACACACTCTAGCCATGACGGACACGGCCTCGTCCGAGGAACCAGTCCCTCCGATCGTTTCGGTAGTGAACATCCCCTCGCCAAAAGCCTGTTCGTGCTTAGGTTTTTCCGGTCCTTCGCCAGCACGTCACTACGATCCCCATCCCTGCTGCCAGAAACATAGACTGTGCAATGGACTTGACAAGAAGTGTAGTGTTTGTATTGCAATTTCTCCCTCTCGTTGGACTGAGATCCGCCGTCGGCAATTGGAGTCGCAAAAGCGCGCTGCCTGAGCGGCTCGACAACGGTGGGAACAGCGTTCTAATACTAAACCACCGGTTCCTACATCACCATCACAGATTCCTGCTCCGCCTCCTGCGAAGAAAGCTACCACGAAGCGTTCGGCCCCACCGGTTCCACCTCCGCATTCGATGAAGAAACCAAAACTCGCTGAGACCGACAAGGTTCCTGCGATTCCGGGTACGTCGGGAACGCGCCCGAAGGTACGTATCAAGTCTGCCCTCTTCCCCTTGGCTCCCTCTAAAGCTCCTTTCTTGCAAGTTGCGCCTTCCGTCTTACCATCATCTCACACGATTCCGCCAACTCCCATTTTGCCGACCTTGAATCTGCCAATTGGGTTCCAGACATTTTTCACCATCCAGAACACCTTCTCCGACGAAGCCGGTTCCGTTTCCTAGTGCATTGACGATCCGATCCTCATTGCTCCGAGAACTCCATCTCTCTGCAAGAGACTCCATCTCTGCGTGATTCAAACGAAGCATTTTCTAATGAACTAGAAGTCTTGCAACGCCGTTACAACTCGCAGCGTATCAATTACGCTTTGCTGCGTGCCCGTAATGCATTTCTGTCGCTCATTCCCTCTTCCCTGCCCTGGAGGGCTTATTACTGCGCCCGTTCCCGGACGGCACCAACAGCGACCACACTTCCTCCGCCAATCCTTCCGCAATTGCCAGATTCTTCACCATCACCGTCTGTCTCCAGCCTACTTCGGGAGGCTCCATCTCCCCTTCCCTCTCCATACCGTGACCCATCAGTAACATCGATAGGTTACCACACTCCGGACGCCGATCTTCCCTCCACGGAATCACCTTCCCCGGTGGAGCTCTGGAATACGGCATTATCATCTAGTCAATTTCATAAGATCTCGTCATACTCCGTTTGGCAGTATGATAATGCCCTACGCTTCTCACCAGTATTCCATGGTTTATCAGAACATTCTGCCACCTCCAATACGGTTATGCCTTGCTCTCCTTGCCGTCGGCAGGCTAAGGGAGTCTCACTTGGCTTCCGTATTGTGCAATAATCACTGCATCCGTGATACCGCCACATTCAAAATTTTTTAAGTCTTCGGCGAAGATCCAGCTTACGTCGTCCCGCCCCGGATGTGTTAATCTTACACTTCGCAGAGTTTTTTCAGTCCTACCCTACCTCAAAATTTTACAGACCCTTTTCACCGTCGCCGTTCCTGTTCGCCACGGACCCGGTATCCACACCACTCACCACCGTTCCAGTTCTACGGGAAACCTGCAAGTGTCATCGCCGTTCCTCGGACGGATGAGTTGTTGCGTTACTCGACCCGGGCGAGGACCACCGTAACCATCCCTACAAGGTAAGCAGTTTTCGGCACTTACACCTGATTTCCTATCTTGTTCCCCAAGGAGTTAAGTTCTCTGACCTGCGGTTCCTATATTTTTATATCCATTATTTATCACTTGAATTCTACCGCAGCACCATAGCTGCACTGAGGGACCTTTCCGACTTCGGTCCTATCCGCGCCACGATCCTCGGACCCACGGTTCCGCATACAGTGCATTTGGTTAAGGTTTCAGGGTCAACTTCACCAAAGACTCGTTCTTGGGGCGCCGACTTGTACATGAGGGGACTAGGCGAAGCTATCCCACCGCCAGGTGACAAAGTCTGCTATTTATAAAAAGAGGTAATGTATGTTTTCGTCGTCAATTAAAAACACTAAAATAGCAGGGCCTGCACCTGCTTAATTTTTGTTTTTATTGCCTAACCGAAAATATACATTACCTGTAGTCCCACCCAAGCCTCCCCTCGCTCATAGGTTCTGGGTGTGGAGAAAGAACCGCTGCGCCGTATTATATAGACGGCCCAAACCTGCGCATGCGTAGAAGGTATAAGTCCGGCTGGGATAGAAGCTCCAAAGCTTTTAGGGAATCAATCAGCTCTAAAAGGAGGAAACGCTATTTATAAAAACAGGTAATGTATATTTCCGGTTAGGCAATAAAAACAAAAATTAAGCAGGTGTAGGCCCTGCTATTTTAGTGTTTATTTGCTATTTGCACGTTCAAACCATGGATGGAGATTTTTAAAAAGACTTTTAGGAACAAATAAGCAACAAAGTACAAGTTACAGAGAGAGATTTTATGTTTTACTGTTACATACTTAAGTTAAACACTTAACAGTAACAATCTTAATCGTTAAAAACTTACGGTTGGTTTGTCGGTTTATATGTACGTCTTCTCTTCCGGAAGTAGGAAGGCTAGAAATGTGAGAAAGGTCTCGAAAGACAGGAAATTACTCCGGATATCGTTTAGGCGTATTTTCGTAGTTCTAGGTAAAAGTTTTCTCCTGAAAAAAATCGAAAAACCCTTTTTGGACCATTGTTGAAACGAATTTTTCGAATTTGATTGTTAGCTTTGATTGTTGTAAAATGTTCCTGCTGAGAGGGCGGTCCATAGTTGTTGAGCCATGTAAGCGTCGCGTGGGCCAGTAGTGTTGTCAGCGGGAGAACGGCTGGCAGTCCGAATAGTTGTCATTCAAGAATGAGGCACGTGCAACTCACTGTTGGAGTTGCATTTTGGATATTTCAAATTCAAACTGCCAATTTGGCCGTAAATTTAAAAGAAATTAAGTAAAGATATGAAAAGATTAACTGCTGAATTAGGCCTACTTAACAAACTATATTGCTAACAGAACAGGGTGTCAGAAATATTTCTATGTTTGTATTTGTAAAACGTTGACATTTGAGCAGTATGCCATTACCTGGTGCTGGTGCTCTACTCAGCAGTCTAGCATAATTGTGGTAAACACGCATAACTTCTGGGTATGATTTCGTGCTGCGTGTAGGCCTGACTTGCTTTAAAATAAGTGAAACAAGAAAACCCTTATAAAGTGTAGCACTAGCACAAATTACAAATGATGTGTGGTTCTTGGTGGTTACATTTATTCAGTCACGTTTCTGAGGAAATGTTTGCGCTGATTAAATGAGCGAAGCGAACAAAATCAGCGTTTGTCATCAGAAACAGCACTTTTTCCTGAATACAGTTAGTAAGTTATTAGGTAGTAGGCTAAATATTTGTCATTAGTCAAAATGAAACTGGTGAATCTTATTAAATGTGGCGAATGAGTATAAACAAAGAGAAAAGAGTAAACACCGTTAACGTTTGTTTATGAACTGAAACCGTATGAAAAACGCGTACTGCACTGATCATTTGCTTGATCATTTCACTATTTGTTTTTGGTGTGGAACTGTCCGTCTGAGCATAGGTGTTGCAACAAGAAATATCCTCGAGCGAAGCGAGACGCGGCCGAATGAGCGAGTGTCAGTGAGCGACTCGGCTAGTAGGAGATAAAAGTATTGGACACACTTTTGGAAGACTAGGAGTCCAATCTTTTAACTAACGAACAGTATCTGCATCATTGCTGCAAAGAGTACAGATAATTATGTTATGGTTATTGCAAACATTTTTGCTACATTTAAAGCACATTTGCCTTTGTTGCAGTAGGTCATATTTCGGCTTCCCAGTTGTAGCTGCGCTACTAATGCAAACATTGGATCGGCCTATCCTTGCTTGTCCTGCTTTTTAACCCTTAAAGTGCTGAGGACGAGTACACTCGCCAAAAACACAAGCACAGCTTTGAGTCCTAAAAATAGAGTCCAAAGTATGCACAAGATAGCCAACAATGGAGAAACGACAACAATAATAGGTTCCCTTAACAAGCCGACTCTAGAGACGGCCGTGGCCGAGTTGGTAGAGGCGTGTGCCTGAAGTTAAAGAGCTCTTTCAAGTTACTAGTTCGAGTCCCGTCCATGTTACCCCTACTTTTTTGGAGATAGATGGCCAACGATGGAGAAACGACAACAATACTAGGTTCCCTTAACAAGCCGACTCTAGAGACCAAAGAAGAATGATATATGGTAGGACACGAAACACCAAGAGCCCAAGTTTCACTTAACTAATTTACTTCTGGCCCAGACCAAGTATTAAACGAAGGAGATGGCCATGCTGCGAGAAGGAGACGTCCATCTTACAGGAAACACACGGAGACGACCATGCTGCAGGTGAAGTGACGTTACCTACCTCCACCAGGAAACGCAAAGCATCATGGGGATCGAGCTATTTAGCATAACTAATTCAAATTGGTCACAATAAGAATACAAATTAATCACAAAATACCGGCAACCGGCGTCTACAGTGGTTTGAAATAGACATAACAACGGAAAACACATAACCACCTGGCAGAAACACCGAAGGAACTCTGTTGTGTTTCTGCCAGGTGGTTGTGTGTGTTTTCCCGTTGTTATGACAAATTAATCGCTTAACAATCACTATCATATGTCAGATTACGACATTAAAATCATTTTAAGGTAAATCAGAACTGTCTGATCAAGGTTTACTTTTTTTAGTCCAACAATCAATTTTAAAACGAGTTGTAGTTACGAGTAATGCTAAGTATAACTTGTGTTTTTGCGTTTAAAGAAGTGACCTGAGTGGTCACGTAGGCTTAAGGTTTTTCCGTGGTTCACATTTCTTCTAACGAACTGCATACGGTTTGAATCGAACACAGAATAAATTCTTCAACTTCGGATGTTGCCCACGCACGAATATTTCGTCAATTTGCGAAGTTATTGTCGCTGTTGTGGTGGTTTCCATTGTAACGATGCCACCATTTTTTTTATTTTAAGTTCGCCTCCTACGAGAACCTGTGCTGCCTTCTGGTGTGGCTATTCGGTCACTTTGCCGGAAACAGATGATATGACGTCACGCCACCCTGCATTCTCTGAACATTTTTGGTCGCTAAACGAATAGTCCAAATCCGCTAATAAACCATCTTCTCTAGTCGCTTCATCTTTGCTAAAGGCCGCCGTGGACGATTTGGTAGAGGCGTGTGCCTGAAGTTAAAGAGCTCCTTCAAGTAGCTAGTTCGAGTCCCGTCCAGGTTACCCATACTTTTTTGGAGATAGAAAATTAATTCAGCAGTGAAAGGGTTAAATTAGGACAGACTTTTTCAGAATCATTGAAATTTTGAATCCAGAAATCTGTTCTCTAATTTCATTCTTTTGCTATTATTTTTTTATAAAATTTCGTACATACAAAATTTAAAAAAGATTTCCAGGTGGTGCATTTCTTACGTGATAGTGGATTGTTGAAAATCGAATGATCGTGAATGTTATTCACGTTCTCACTGGGTGTCACGTGAAAAACATTTCACTTCAAGTTTTTGGTTTGTAGAAGGCTTATTGCAGTAGTTGTGCAGTGTGGTTCAATGGACCACACATTGGCCATAAGCGAAACAAATGAGTCCATAGTTGGCCAAGGTGTGGTCCATTGGACCATTTTTAAAATACATCAATACATGGATGTATTTTCATATCGTTGTACACAATAATTTTGTACATCATTTGTGAGGAATACATGGAAGGAGGGGTTTGTGGGGGGAAAAAAAGGATTTTATATACGAAAAAAACAGTTGGTGTGGTCCATTGGATCACACCTTGGCAGTGGTAGGGTTAATCATGAGTGTCCCAGTAGCAAAGTAATGCTATGTCAGTGATCGAAACTGAACTGAAAGATATTCTACATAGACTTCAGTACTGTACTGACTTAAAGTGTTTAACCCTTAACCCATGTGGATGCTTGACATAAGAATGGCAATATTTATGTCCAGAGGAAGCTAGGTTTTCAAGGGTTTTCTGAGGGATATTGTGATGATGAAAAATTTCTAGTGAAATATTTTAAATTAAGTTTCAATTAATTGAACTCTTCCACATAGGTTTAATAAATAAAAAAAATTAAGGCTGTGCAGGTACCAATACTGGTACCGGGACCGGCTGCAGGTACCACGGGTATCGATATCGGACCGGCCCCGGGTTAACAAGTACCAGAAAAAGTATCGGCATTGGATTGTTTTTTCCGGAATCGGCATTTTCGTACATTAATAATACGGCATTTTGTTCCCAACGCTACTAAAAATTAAGCAACTTTTAAATGAATAATCTGCTAGGATTTAATTTCGTTACACTATAAAGTGTTAGCGAACAATTCCTTTGTAAAAGTGTTAGGTTGTTACACCATTAAATTACTGACGTATCAACACATTCTGTATTCTTTTACTTATCATTGTTACACCATTAAATTACTGACGTATCAACACATTCTGTATTCTTTTACTTATCATTTCACACCGGCATTGGCACCGGCTTGGTACCGGCATCGACACAGTATCGGCAAATACCAATAGCACCGATACTGGGATCGGAACCGGCACCGGGTAAATGGGTACTGGTATCGAACCGGTATCGGAAATAGTGGCACCAGCAAAGCCTTAAAAAATTTGTGAACTTTTAAAACTAAGCTTTATTACTTGTAAGTTTAAGATTCAATCCGTTCATTTTTTTTTAAGAAGAGCTGAAAATTTAAAATTTCCTCGCCCTAAGATTAAGTTAATTTCTTTCCTGTAATGTAAACAATCGTCTGGTAGTAAGATAACGTAGGCCTACCGTCTCTGGTAATGATTGTTAATCAGCGTACACACTAAATAGATTTTCAAAACGGAACTGAAAACCGTATGAAGATCAAAGGACTTTAGTTTGAAACATTGTAAACCTGACCCAATTTTCTGAGACATTATGTCTATTTTGATTTACACTCATCTTCATCAAGTTCACCAAGTTAGATCTTCTCAAACTCGATCCCCCAATATCCTGCGAATTTTCGACAGCTTTAGCAAGTTGGTGGTATAACTGCTTCACAACTGTCTTCCTCAGGCACTAAGTTTCAGTCCGTTCTATTTTCAACTACATCGTCGTGTTATATTTTGAATAATGGTGCCTGCCGTAGCCTCCAATGGGAGACGGGCGTATATTCAAAACACAAAACGACGAAGTTGAAAACAGAGAACGGACTGAAACTTAGTGCCCGAGGAAGACAGATGCGAAGCAGTTATACCTCCAACTTGCTCAAGCTGTCGAAAATTCGCACGATATTGTGGGATCGAGTTTGGGAAGATCTAATATCTCGAACTTGGTGAAGATGAGTGTAAATCAAAATAGACATAATGTCTCAGAAAATATCGTATTCTTTCATCCCATCATTTATTTACCTGACCCAATGTGATACAGTACCTGGATGATGATATTAAAGAAATTTTGCTTGGATAATAATACGTACTGCATAATGAATACTGGACATTGCAATTCTTTTTCAATTTTAAATAGTATAACCTTTCTTAAATTCAGTGTACAAGAAAGAGCAAACTGGACCGCTAGACATTAACTAACTTAAATCTAATTCTTGAATTAAAATGCATTCACTCTCATTAATCATTTCCATCGTATAATGCTCAGTTTCAAACTTCAGGTATCTGGTAAATTTTCGACAGACTTGTGACGTAATTGTCTTGTACAACATAAACTATAGATATTTGGAAGAAATACAATTCATGGAAATTCACAACACGCTTGGGAACCAAAGCACGGCTGAGGGGATAGCACCCTGACCTCCAAGTTCCAATAATCCTTGAAGCCTAAAATTTGCAAGACAAAGTGTTTGTTGATGTTGTGAAAGTGTGCGGACTTTTTTATTTCGGTAATTGTTGAAGTTATTGATTCACAGTTTGAACTGCAACAATCTTTTTCATAAAATTGTAGGCGTAAGTACTACAAGATAAGACTAAGGCCACGAAAAAAAAGCCTAGGTTCTCTTAAGCACCCACATCAATAATATTATGAGCTGCGTCGCTCCTATTTGTAGGTCAATTAATAATTAAAAAATTACATAGGATGTGACATGCGTATTAAAATGAGAAAAAATGTGAAAAACAAATACAATAACTTCGCCTGTTTCTTTGCTGTCAAACATCCTGTCTGTAATTCCACCTCTTTCTTTGCTAGTGATTGTCATGTCTGTATCCTAAGGAGTCGGTGGCATGTTGTGTCTGGAGCCGATGGCCATGGGTTGCCCAACTCCACCGGCACATCAGTCAGCCTGAGGAGTGGCGTACCGGCCTGTGGTAGGTGAGACGGGCATGAAGCTGCAAATTTCCTCAAGCTGCAAACAAAAAATAGTGGGGTTGTAGTCTAAGCCTTAAAAACTTAAGTCTAAAGAGAAAAATGTGGAAAATTGAGGTTTGACGGGTAAAAAAATTCCGAATAAATTAGGATTTGCCGTGTTAAAGGGATATACCTCCCAGCGCCATTTGGGCCAAGTACGCCCAGGGCCAAGTACGGCCCTAAAGGTTTATTTACTTACTGGTAGTCAATCCCTAGCTAAAATCCGTTTTAAAATTTGGCGTCTAGGAGATATTCTGTTGAATATTGGTAACTTTATTTACGTTCGTCCCGAACATATATGATGCTTTGCGTGTCTACAATGACCTTGGAAGTTTTATCTGTGTGTGCGCAGTACTAATTTTAATCGTTTGCTAGTAATTACTATGAGATCAAAAATCTAAAAGGCTAATGTAGTAAAAATTAAAATGAATTATTCCAGTAGATCGCCGAAGCAAAATTATAAGACACTAGTCTAGAAAATAATAAATTGTGATTTTAAAATACAAGAATCATTCCGGTTTTTGACGACACAAGCAAAGCGTTCACGCTGGCTGGACTGTTAGGTGCAATGCCAATTGAGACAGCAGCTACGTTTTTCGCTGCGAGGAACGAAGTTACTGTCTCAGTTGACCTTATCTATGGTAAATGAGCGGATGTGATCGATCGTTGCGTGGCAGTTATAAGGCAGGCGGAAGGTCATAAGGCAGGCCGGATGTTGCTTTAAAAATGTGAAAATTACCGGTAAAAGCACTTAATTTGTGAAAAAATGTGAAAGTTCTGTGGTCCCTCACTCAAACCGCTTAATTAAAAATAGCACACATGTAAAATCGTAAAACTACCTCTTTCCCCTGCCCCGTGAGTATTAAATGTATTGGTCTGTGACCAACACCAGCTTGTTGCGCAGCACTACACTGGCTATAGACGAAAGAAAGGGTACTGTGTTGGCAAAGAATGCCCATGATTCGGTATAAACCACTGTCAACTCGTTATTTTGCATGTCCAAATGCATGCTCCTGTGGAACGTAAGGCATTACAGAATTTAAAAGAAGTAATGGTATAATGTACGCAGGGTTGGAAGGCTTAGGAGAACTTGGGACTGTTGTAGGTTTGACGGCCAAAACCATGACTCCAGAACAGAAGGGACAATTTTGGGACTGCAGGAACCACCTATATAAACACTATAGTTGCTAGTTCAGCCAAAAGCACCTAAAGGCTACCAGCAGTACCAGCATATTTGCTAGATAATTTTGCTTGACAATTTTGGGATTATGAACCACCTATATAAACACTATAATTGCTAGTTCGCTAATGCACCTAAAGGCTTAACCAACAGTTCCACATGTAATGATGACATGTTCCCTTGGGAAAAATAACTTTGAATACTTGGCCTAGTTAGATCAGATGGGTTGATAAATACTCATTACCGTAAATCGTGTATTAAACGCCCATGGGCTTGTAAAATTAATTTGCCTAAAATTGGGCGGTGGGCGTTAAAAACAAGTATTATCTATTTTCTAAACTGACTTCTAACCAGGGAGGGAGTTTTCTATGACTGTCATTAGCGTATGTCATAATGCAGTCATTAGCATACATGATCTGGATTCAATCTAGCATTAACACAATGTCTTTATTCTTATTTATTCACTAATTTAGGTTATTGTATGGTCTCTCCTCCTAAATTCAACATAATTTGCAGCTAAATCTAATTTCTAACCATGCAAACGATAGGTAACATGAGCTGATTAAAATCGTGAACAAGATTAGGCCTATGGGATTGATCATTGACTTGCGTGATGGGGATTCAGACTAGTAAAAACACAATGCCCTCATTCTCATTTATTCACAAATTTAGTTTATTACATCATCCTCCTTCCCCGATATCGAACATTATTCAAAGTTAAAGCTAATTTATAATCATCACTAACCTTCAAAATGCAGGGCCGGGCCAAGGTCAGCGAATCGGGGGGGGGGGGGCAAAGCGAAATTTAAGGCCCCCCTTAGGGTTTGCCCCCCCCCCATCCCCATCATCAAAAAATTATGACTTTTTTGGATGGTAGCCGAACAATTCTGACTAGAAAATTCAGTCCCAGCAGAAAAATTGGTCCCAAGGGAGACAATTTGGTTCCAAGTTACAAAAAATTAAATAAATGGCAGTTAAAAATTGACGACCCACTATGGTAGTATGGTTCAAAGTTATGTTATCGTAATCTGATAAATGTTGGTGACATTTTGTTGCAATATAGATTTAAGACCATGCTCGCACATCTAGAGTTTCAGATTTCATATTTTATGGTAGTGAGTTTCCGGCAGTTCTGACTGGCATGGCTTTAGGATGTTTATCGTTCCCTTAAAAAGTTCAGCCCCCCCCCCCTTCTCCGATTCTGGTTACACCGGCGTGGCAGGTGTGATAACAAAATGAAAATAGATTTTAGTGTACTTCATGTTGCTCAACTTATTTGGATTTATCCTTCATGGAGCGCAACTGAAAAAAATATTTTAATACGCAACTGATTTGTCGTACCATCTGTATAATTTTGGAACCGAATTGTCTGGGACCGAACTGTTATGAATCTATTTGGATGGCTTCACAGCATGGACTAAGAAATTGCTGCATTTTTGGCTTGCTGTCCCCCCTTCCCCCCTACTACAACCCTACTCTATCCACAAGTCGCAGATCAACTCTTACCGCATTATACACACGCATTGTACATTCGTCTCATGCACGTAAACTACAACCAAATTTCTATTCTAATGAACTATTGTTTTTTCTTTTTTCTTTTGTCAGTTACTTGCAATTGTACTTCATGACAAACATTGCAGAGATGAAGCCTTTTTAGATACGTTTCGTAATGAATGAAGCAATAACTTTGATATGTGAACGGATAGTACTATTTTGCCAAAACAGTCAAACCCGAAAAACTAATAAGTTGTCCCAATTTGGTGGGCGCGCGGTAATTTGTAAGCATAACAGTTGATGCCGTAATTGAAGCAGGGGCGGTAATATGAGAACCAACAGGTCAAATCACCAAATTTCCGAAAAACGAGGCCCAAACTACCAGTGAAAGAGAAAGCCAGAGAGAAAATAATTAAATCATTAAGATGATATTTGGTAACAGTATAACTGAAGGTCATAAAAGCCCCAAGCAAAATTGCATATGCATTCCTAGGACAACGCACACAGTCCGAGGAAAATTCACAAACTATCAAATACACGGTACCTTTTTATTTATTTTTTTACAAACTTTTCCTTAGATGCTCTTGGCTCTTGCATTTGTCTTCTGCACTAATTATTTCTTGGTCCAACCCTTCGCCCCAAATCCTTTTGCTTTTGCTTGTCAGTGGAAAATCTGCCAGTGAAAAACTACCCACCCCAACTTGCCCACGTTTTTACTACTCTTCCTCCTTACCGAGGGTTATCAGTCACGTGGCAGGCATGGGTTGGCTAGCGACGGGATTGTGATGGGGATTTAAGGCCATTGGGAAGAAAGTACCAGGCCTGCACAACCTAGTTACTGCTAGTTGATGAATTTTGGTGACATTTTTTTGGATCATTACCATTCTTATAATTGCTAATCAGTTAAAATAAATTTTAAAATTAAATTTTTTTTTTACTAAATTTGAACACTCGAATTTGGCGCCCCTGTTAGTCATTTTGGGGGAGCAGCCGCCCCCCGTACGGCATGGCCCTGTCAAAATTACAACGCTTTTCACGACCGGTATTGCATATAATTTTTTTTACAAGGTTATATCAGATCTCAGGCGTGTGCCGGATCACGTTTTTTTTCAAGGTCATCCGGATCTCGGGCGTCAGCCGGATCACGGTTTTGGAAATTTGCGTCAACACAAAATGTGCTTCCCGGTCGTGATTCGCATTGTCATTTTGAAGGTTGTTGATGATTATAAATTAGTTTTAACTTTTGAATTATGTTAGTTATTGGAAGTAGGAAGATCTAACAAACTAAATTTGTGAATAAATGAGAATAAAGTCAATGTGTTTTTGCTAGACTGAATCCAGTTCACGTACGTGAATTATCGATCGCATAGGCCTAGTATGCCGACTTTTCCGTAATTACAAATGCTCCCGTGATTCGTCTTGGATTAAAGGTTGATTTTGTTAAATGTATGAAGCTTTTAGTTAACTTTGGCTGCAGAAAAACCAAGATTTGCCAGGATGAAATGTTGATTTCGTTAAATGTAAGAAGATTTTAGTTAGTTTTGCCACAGAAAATCGATGATTTTTAAGGGTGGACGTCAACAATAGTATTTCATGATTTTTAACCTTCAAGCATTTTAGGGGACTGGGCGTTAGCATTAACTGGGCGTTTAATGCAAATTATAGGCTTAATTACTCAAATTTAGGCCCAATCTCACAAATGTAGGCCTAAGCACACAAATGTAGGCTTAATCACAAATACAGACTAATCCCTCAGCTATACCGTAGCATCGGATCGTATTGGCTAACTGTTTCGATCAAATATAGGTTTTTGCGATATCTTCGCCAAAACTATCCGTTTTGGATGTTCCAATACACCATTTTAACCGTTTTTTCGAGAGCTTTCCAGTGGTGCTAATTTCAGACTGATAGCTTCAGTCGTTCTCAAATTATCTAACAAAAACCCAAAACAGGTTCCGAAAAACACACTTTACTGCAAGTTGTTTGCTCATAGAGCTTTGAGATTCGGAATTTTTCATCAAATTTTGTTTCTGAATATTGAAGAAACATTAACTTTACTGGAAGTAATGCATTGAAGCATAGGTATCGGTGATGTAGCATCGGACTGTATCGGTATCGGATTGGATCGGTCAAAGTTGGTATCGGCCGAGCCTTACTAATCACACAAATATAGGCCTAATCGCTAATCAAACAAATATAGGCATAATTGCACAAGTATAGACCTAATCAGACAAATATAGGCGTAATGTCACATATGTAGGCCTATTCACACAAATTTAGAACCAGCCCCGTCTCATCCCGGCCGTATGCATAAACGCGTGACATTGGCTGGCCGTCAACGACGTAGGTGGACTGCCAGTTGATCGCACAACATGGCCGCCAAACTAGTGTCACATGCTTATCGGCGTATCGTACCTAGATGGTTCGCCATCTTCTAGCTATTCAGCGAAATGACGGCACTTTTCAATCATGATTACGACCCGTCTGACCACATAAATGTGTTGACAATACTGTTTGTTGAAAGAAATGGTGCATAGATTGTAAAATACGTGCGATGTTCATACAAAAAGGACCGCTTTGCCGGCCAGCTCCGACCATATTAGTCTACAAGCTCCGACGGACGCATCGAGGCATCGACATTACCGCGCCCAAACAAGGAGATCGCAATAGATTACAGAAACACGAGAAGAGCGTGTTTAAACGATAGAATAATGTGAATAGCTAAAGGATTGTAAATAAAGTATTTGATCGTACCTGATCGTGATGCAAGAACTGGTTTGACATGGGAAATCGTCAGAAGGTCCCATTGATTTTTTTTTTATCCTTGGCCTCAACGTAGATTTCCGTCGACAATCCTTCTGTGCACGAGGAGTTTTTTTCCCAACCCCCCCACAGGAAGGATTAATTTATTCTGCCCTCGTCACTGAAATTTGTTTTTAACATTTTTTGTTTTTAAAATGCATTATGCTGACTATATCAAATATTTATTTTATTATTTTTTTAATATATCAAACATATAAAAAAATATTCGCTTTCTGTAGCAAAGGCTGATAAAGAAGCGTTTGATTTTTCTTTTTTTTTTGTCTCTAGGCCTAGCGTAGAATGGCTGAAGGCCTGTAATTGGCCTGTTGTGTGCCTGTAATGTAATGTTTGGCTGAATTGTACACCAAAAAACAACCTAATAAATAAAGCTGTGCAGATGCCAATACCGGTACCGGACCGCTAGCAAGTGTCACTGGTACTGGTATCGGACCGGTACCAGGTAAACAAGTACAGGAAAAAGTACTGGAATCTGCTTGTTTTTTCCAGAATCAGCATTTTCATACTTTAATAATATGGCATATTGTTCCCAACGCTACTAAAAATTAGCCTACAACTAAGTCAGTGAAGGATTAGGCCTATAAGTATAAAATGTTTACTTAACACAAAAATGTTTACATGATTTCGTTAAGCAGTAAAGTATTTAGCGAACAATTACTTTGTAAAAGTGTTACGTATATTACATCATTAAATTATTAACGTATCAACACTGTTGACTATTAATTAAGTTGTCGTTTGGCGGCACCGTCATGGTATTGGCATCGGCACAGTATCTGCACATGGCCAAAAGTACTGGTACTGGCATCGGAATCGGGTAAACGGGCACCGGTATGGAACCGGTATCGGGGAAAGTGGCACCGGCACAGCCTTACTAATAAAGGAATGCCACCCCAACCCCAGTTTAATTTATTTTCATTTCCTATAAGTGAATTTATTTTTTTCATCTCCTTCCCCTTGCCCCTTGGTTTTTGAAACGTTAGTGTCCAGTTTTCAACAACCTTTTTTGTTTAATTATCGCAAGTTGAAAAAAAAAATGAAAAGAAAGACTCCTGAAAATAATTAATATGAGAAAAGTGGCAAGTTAGCAGCTAAATCTAGAACGAGAACATATGGATGGTAAATAGGTTTTTGTAGTTCTTTGTTCACCTTCAATGCAAATAATTTTTCACATTTTAGGAGTTTAGGGGCAGGGATGGGGTGGAGGGGAGGGGGGTGGTGTAGGAGAGGAAACACTGGCTCGGAGAACGTAATTGAGTTGATGATAGCATTGTAATATAAACCAATGTTATCCTGATGCGAAAAAGAGGGGCCTTCTGATGTCAGTAGAAAAAAAAATTAAAGTGCTCGTAATTGCTCAGTTTTACTGTTAATCTCGGGTCTTAGGAGTGGCAAGTGTACCATTTTCTCCCCCCCCCCCTTCCCCCTGGGTGCACCACTGATAAACAAGAGGTAAACAACAGTAACATTAAAAGAAAATCCATAGGACAAAGGAAAAAACAAAACAAAATTCAAAGGGAAGAATATCCAAAGGCAAATAAAATCCAGAGAAAATAAATCGTTCCTCCTTTTGATTCTTTGTTTGGTCTTGTGGGTTTTCCTTCTGGAGTGTTGATTTCCTTTTTCTTTCTTGAGTGGATTTTCTTTCTTTCTTCGAAGATTTGATGTACTGGTAACCAATAATAGGAGGAAATCAATAAAGCAAATGTACTACTACGTATGCGTTGTTTCCTCCTGCCTGTAATACCAAATAAAATTCAAATTTAAATATCCAATAAAAAAAAAAGCAGATAAATTCAGAACAAAAAAATTCAGAACAAAAAAATTCAGAACAAAAGTGCAGACCGAACCTAACCTACAACACCACACAACAAATTTAAAAATCAAATCTCGATTCCAGATTGAAACTCATTCCCTACCTGGTGAAATTCAAACCACGACAACTGACTTGTCACCTATCAAGGGCGCCCCTACATTGGGGCTATTGGGGCTGAAGCCGCCACCCCCCCCCCCCCCTCTAGAGACTGGTTGCCCTTTTTACGCATAAAAAATGTTGAGAAAAAATGCTGTGAACATGTAACGTTAAAATTGTAAGCTTTCCTTTCCACCATGGCAAGGCATGGAGGGAAAACTTCTCCCCCTGTGCATGTGTGTCGGGTAATCTCGTGCTATTGATTAACCTTTTTGCCCTTTTGATTGATAATTTTGCCCTTTCTGAGTTTTCAGGCCCACCTTTTTTGCCTTTCTGCAGGCACCCTTGTCACCTATTATACCAACTCCATCGCAGAACAGGATACAAAAAAAAAGAACATCAGAGAAAATAACGTTATTCTGCTTATTTTTTTTTCAGTCTGTTCTGAGGGAAAGATTTACAAAATAAGTTACAAATCAGTTGCATTGGTTCGAATTTTCACCAGGCAGGAATGAGTTTCAATCTGGAATAGAGATTTGATTTTAAATTTGTTGTGTGGTGTTGTTGTTAACGGTTAGATTAGATTTTGTTATGACTTTTATCTGCCTATTTATTTTCCCCCTTTGGCTTTTTAAAAATTTGTATTATTTTTTGCTATTATAGGTTACTGAATACTGGTACGTCAAATCTTCATCTCAGTTCATAAACGAAGCACTAAAACTTTCAGATTAAAGAGATTTTATATTTCTAGGACAACTTCACAATATTTTCTTGTCATTTTCATTAAAAAAAAATTGAAAAGATAAATACCAACACTTGCAAACACTCAGCATATGGCAACACTCCTGATCTGTGTAAATAAGATTAGGTAAGCTTCCTTGCTTTTAATTCCAGAGTGAAGGGAACGACGTCAAGCCAGTATATCTGTTTGTTTTTCGTTTGTTGTTTGCTGTTGTTATTTAGGTTAGGTTTGGACTGTTTTTTTCTTTTGTGTGTTGTTTAATTAGAATTTTTTCCTTGATTTTTTCTTTAGCTTCTTTCTTTGGAATTTTTGTTAGGATTGTATACGTTGTAACAAAACCGTTCAGACTAGTGCATGGGGCAAAACTGTCACAAACTAAAGAAAGACAACACGTGCGAACTTTTAAAACAAAATATTTTAAGTTTGTTCATTTAATATCCTAAGACAGTTGGGTCATGTAATGGTAACTATTGGCTCAATTGGACTTAATTCACAGTTTGTTCCTTTGTTACTTTTTTTATCCTTTTTGTCCTCTGTTTTCCTTTGCTCTGTTTGTTGGCTAGTGATGTGCTGCGGTGTATTGCACTGTGGCACATTTAGGAAATTTATTGGAGGAGGGGGCAGACGGGGGGATAGGAGCGGGATCATAATGAATTAAAAATAATATCCCAGGTATAGTAGATGGTTGTGTTCCCGTTTTTATTTACAATCTCAGGTATTTATGGGGGTGGGGGGTGGGGGTGGATTTATCTCTTCCCCCCGCCCCCACACCCACGCCCCAGTCCGCCACTAAGGCCTAACACCCGTTGTGCAATGCAGGACCATAATTGCAGTATAGCAGAAATATGTACGGTCGTTGGCAGTTTATTCATGCTACATAATTATAGCGCTCGTTTTCCGTTTGCAGACACCATAATATTATAATATCCTTGGTCTGTTCCGAAATACAAATTCATTGCCAAATTATTACCCCGTCATTCATTACAAGCACGCATGTTAGACGAGCGAATTTCGGCCGACTACAATAGTTTCAAAATAGCAGAAAACAAGCGCACGATCTGCTGCTTTGTTGGCACACTTTACTAATTCAAAGGCTCATTTTTTCGTTTTCACATTCACTGTAATCTATAAACTACTCATAACGTTAAAAAATAATGCTACGAAAAATTATTTTCTCTCATGAACGTTGCTAGCGAGATACATCGTGCAATGTTTACGTCTGCCGCCTGTGCTGTTGGCCATCTCCGCGATCAGCTGGCAGTACAGTGACATCACGAGCAACGTCATGGTAGGCGGGGCGCGTTAATGAGGTCAGGACGGAACAACCTTGTAAAAGATAAATATATATTTAATTAACCTTGTTTAGAACTAATCACACAAGTATAGGCCTAATTACATGTGCCGTCATCCATAAGAAATAGAATGCCAACATGCTACTAGCTCTAGTTCTTAGCATGTACGAGGTATGGGAGGAGGGGAAATGCTTAGGTATTAACTCCCTTATCCCATTGTAACATCGTGACATTATGAAAAAAAGTAATGGTTATTTTTCCCTTTAATTTGCAGGCTGCACGTTTTGTTCATCGTCGACTGCTCGAGACGGCAGCCCTCAATGACGCATTAGCTCTCCATCAGAGTTACTCCCTCGTAATAACGGGACACAGCCTTGGGGCCGGCACAGCGGCTATTTTAGCCTTCCTTCTACGACCGTCGTACCCCAGCCTCCGGTGCTTTTGTTTTTCTCCACCAGGTGCCCTCGTGAACCGTGAAACAGCACAGTTCTGTGAGGATTTCATCTTATCGGTCGTTGTGGGCTACGACCTTGTCCCACGGCTCAACCTTGCTACAATGGACGAGTTGCGGAGACGTCTTATGCGTGCCCTCTACGCATGCCATTCACCAAAGGTAAATCTGAACGCGAAAATACAGTAGACTTTCGATATGATGATAACACCTCTATACTGGATAAAGAACCTCTGTGTATGGAACAACTCCATATAAAGAACCATTTTTCAGTGATGTAAAGGTCTTTTCACATACTAGGAACCGTCCTTATAATGAACTAATTTACAAAATAGTGTAGATCATGAAATTGATGAATTTGTCAGATGCCAAAAAATGCAAACCTGAACCACTACCCAAAATTGAAACTTTCTATTGCTACAAAAATCAAGATACATGCTAGTGTGTCGCCCGCCAAGGTAAACGATAACATCAGATAAATATATATACATGAGCATGGCGACCACTACACACACTGTGTCTTTACAGCTAAGGTAGTTTGGCTGTTTTCAGCCATCTGAAGAGAAATAACAATGCGACAAAAAAGGCTGAAACTTGTTAGATCGGGAGACTTTGCTCGGCTGACAACATAAAAGTCACTATTAATGACACATCTTACCATTTTCTTGTTGAAAAACAACGTAAATAACATTGATATTTGCCTAATTCCTGGTTTCTAGTTAACACCCCCATTTCTTGTTTCATGAAAATAAATTCCTCCATGCGGTGATTAAAGCTGGTACTTAGCTCATTTTACAGGTATTGCTCGGTAGGTGTGCTCGTTTCATAAGGCCTCTTCCAATTGGTCAAGTGGTTCAGGGATTACGGCAGTCTAAATGACCAAATTGATTGTTTTACATTGTTTTAGACATTGTTATTATGCAACAATGCCAATCAGCAAATGCAAGCAGCAACACATAGACTGAAGAAAAAGATAAGAAAATTACCTTTATTTCACCTTGCTGATTACCTTGCTGATTGTAAGATAAAGCTGTTCCTCAATGCCTTGAAACTGACGGAAGCACTTAGGGGCTTGTTTAAAGTTCTAGTCCAGGTTTTGCCGTGTGTTAAGTTCGTTTGGAGAGAAGTTCAGTTTATTACTGCAGTTTGCAATGGAGAAGTCGTCTTCCCTCTTGTCTGGAGAAGGCAACACTGTTGTAGATTTTGATTGAAGTTGGCTTCAGAGAAACGAGAGAAAATCTTTATCAAGCTTGAGCCCTGATTCGGACACTTTTGCTCCGGGCTCTTGATCATTGAGATGGATGACGACATCAACACTCGTCTACTTCTGAATTCATCATCATTAGTTGTCACCCTCGACGAGAGATGATGTTGGGACAGAGAGAAGAAATCGTCGGAGTTGAGTGATGGCGAAAATGATTGATTGGGTAAAACTGGAAAATTTCTGATAGTATGGGGAAAGAGTGACAAAAGTCCAGTTGGCCTGGAGGAGGTCGGCGCAGCTGGATTTTTCATCCTGATGAGTGGGGCTTAAATTGATGAAGGTGTGTCAAGGGTGCTAGACAAGCTACTTACCGGAAGCGGGGAGGTGGGGGATTGCTTTCGGAAAGTGACAGGATGGCAGAACAGTCAAAAGCAGCTGCCGGAGGGGCCGTGGTCTGGAGGCAGGCTTTTGTTCCAGGGTCGGAAAACTGAGAAAGAACCAGCCGATGGTTCTATTTTTTTTTTTTTTTTTTTAGATGTTTGTTCACGAGGAGTGAACGGAAAGCAGGGCTGTGAAGATGAACAAGAACTGGAATGTCACGGTTCAATGCAGGAGAACCGTCCGGGTTGAATGGGGAAACAAACTTCCGTCGATCGCCATTGAAGACACTTCCAGAAACAAAAGTGCTACTGGTGAGGATGGAGGAGTCGGCTAAAGAATGATGGCTGACGTTGGAAAGATGAAAGTCAGGAACGAAAGCAAGAGGTTCATGGCGTATCATGACACCGACGGGAACAATTTCGAAGCCATGCTTTCAGAAAGGTAGATCAGCCCGGGAACCGCCGGGAAAGGAGCCACGTTGTATTCTCGGAAGGGGAGGTCAGCGCTGATGGGCTGTAACAACCGATGAGGCGGAGGTCGAAAGGGATGGTTGATGTAGAAGCGAAAGGTCCCGTTGAACACGGTGAGGCATTGATGCCTGAATCAATCTGAAGCCGGGGTTTAGGAAAGGTGGGTCAGTCCCGGGAGAACAACGAGAAAGGAGCCACTGTGTTTCCGGGGTAAAGGTATGGAGGAAAACGAAAGGTCTCGTTTGATTGGGACGGCTTTGAGACTTGGGACAGTTCGAGGTCGACCTTTCAGAAAGGTGTGTCGGCACCAACGACATCAACGAGGTACGGGTGGTTGGAAGATGGTCAGGAGGCGAGCGACGGGGACAAGATCGATTCCGGAGCCGAGCTTTCGGAACAACGTCTTAGAAGTGTAGGAAGTTGAAAGATGGTTGTGTAAAGAAAATCAGTCCGAAGCTGAACTTTCGGATGGGTGGGTCAATCCCGGGAACCAGCAGGGAAGGAGCCACGATGTCTTCAGGGAGGAACGTTGTACCGATTGGCCGAGCCCAAGGTGAGCGAAAGGGTGCGTGTGGTACGGAAGGACTTGGATCATGAGGCAGACCCGAATCCGAACTTTCGAAAGGATGAAGTGGACGGTTCGAGGTCATGTTGATTCCGAGAGTGCATGCGAGGCGCCGAAGTCTAGCTATTGAGACGTGAATTCAGGAGGGTACAGAGTCATGGTGAGGTGTCCACGAGAAGCCTTTCGGAAGAACCAAGTGGACCGTAGATGATGAAGCCTTCGGCCACGGAAGGTCTGCGGCAGTCTGATGCCGACGGCGGCGTGGTACGGTTGGCTCTCGGAGGAGTGATGACGGGCTCGGCACGGCAAAGAATCCGAAGCCAAGGTTTCGGATTTGACGGCCGGTCAGTGTCAAGTCGGTTCGGTTAGACGAGCCTACGGAGGATGGGGGGCGATGAAGCCAATTGGAACCACTAGTCCCAGGCGTTTTGACGGTTGGAAAAGGACCGTGAACAGTCAACTCTGGATGGGAGGAAACAAATGACGACAGCCCGTCGACGAAAATCGGAATTGAAAGCAGTAGAACGAGCGACCGTCGTGAACGATAGTTTGAGACAAAAAGATGGCAGCCTCCGGGAGCTGACGGGTTTGCTTTGGTTTTCCACACGAGACGTGGGGACAGCCACGGTCGAGACATCTGTTAAAGTTGAAAACGTCATCCATCTTGAGACTTCACTCGAAACGTGGGTTTTAGGCACGAATGAGACGAGTGTTGGTGTGGACCACAACAGTTGTATTGATTTTCACTCGAAACGTGGGGTCAATCATCGTCGAGACAAGCTGGTGGAGGTAAAAACGTCATCCGACACGAAACTTCACTCAAAACGTGGGTTTTAGTAACGAATGAGACAAGCTGCTGGGATGCGTCAGAGTGCCCATTGCCAACGATCCCAGACAAGCACGGGAAGAGATTGGGACGAACCTTTTCAATGACAATTGATTTATTGGCTAGAGTCACATAAGTCAACTGCACTGATGGAGGCCATCTTTCTCTCTCTCTCTCCTACGGGTTCGCCACCAGGTGGCGAGCGGGCGCTCGAGTTAGGGAAGGCCAACCGTGTGAAGGGTGCGTGGGTCCTAGAGGGCCTTGCACCTTCACACGCTCCCCCCTCTACATAAAAGTGAGGCGTCGTCGCCCCAAGGTAGGCTACCTGGTAACAAACTTACCCTATATGGTCCTCCTTAAGAAATACAGATAAAAAAATTCATTTTAAAGTTACAATAAAAATTCAAGTTGGTTCATATAGTCTAGGGCTTCGTTGCTGCGGTTGAAAACAAGATCGGGGAAAGAAAAGATTAAAATAAAAAAAAACTTCTCTTCATTCTGCGCACTTCTTGGTTTTGTGTCCCTAGGGTGCGGCTTAGTTCATCAGGCACGGTTTGCACAGTTCAAGAAAAACAAAATTCTTTATCTTCTTGCCCAAGCTTCAGGTTTCAGAGGTTGCGTGCAACTCACGACTGACTTTCACATTTACTCAAGCTTGCACTTGCGCCCTGAAGTGCGTCTTAGTTCCATTGCTGGTGTGGCACTCGTGTGTTTGTGTTGCAGTCGTGGTTGTTTGTACACGATGGGGGAAAAAAAAACACTCACTATTGCGCCCCGAAGGTGCGACTTAGTTCAAAGGCCATAGTATGTGGTGTCGTATTTGCGTCACAACGGATGCACTTTTGCGCCCGAAAGTACGACTTAGTCTCTAGACTTCTGCATGGTCTTTCCCAGTTTTCGAGCGATGGTGGTGGCACTTGCTTCTGCGTGGGCGCTGGGGTGATGAATTGGAGTTGCCCGACTTCTCCTGGTAATGCTTCTTTCACTGCTGTGTGGCCGCTGCCGAGTCGTCGTTTTGGAGCCTTGTCTTTCGGGGATTTTGGATGTCGTTGACCAACTTGTTTTTTAATTCCTTCCTTCTCGTCTTGGTCTTTCTTTGGTATCCAAATGTCTTGGTTCCTTTTTTGCTTTTACACTGGTGCAGTGGCCGTCGCTGCAGTGGTCTTCGTTCACCTCTTGACGTCTAGCTCGTCTTTCTCACCTCCCTGCTCCCTTACAGCCGCGCTCCTGCCGCCTCCTCCCTCTCCTACTGTGACGTGTTCATGTCGGTCCAGTCTTCGTCTTCCAGGTTGCTGAAGGGTAGACTGGACATTAGGCAGACGAAGTCCTTCAGGTGTGCTGGTGTCTTTCTGACTCTGCCTGCTCTGGTGGTGGTTGATGGTTGTTTGTTGTCGTTTTCTGAGTCTGAGGAGTCTGGGGTTTGATCGTTTTGATTCCAGTTTGGATCGGATTCAGGTTCGGAGCTGCTGGAGCCTGACTCGTTGTCGTCGGATGCTTCCAGGTCTGACTGGTCGTCTGGAATCGTGTCTGGGTTTGCATTGTTGACGTCGTTTGTGGTCGGTGTTGGTTGCGATCCCTTGCGATCCATGGTAACTGGGTCCCAGTATGGTTCGAGCTCCTTTGCATTGATCACCTTGGTGTCGGAGACGTCGTTGATCGAGGTGATGCGGTATGTAACTGGGCTTCTTTTCTCTACGACTCGGTACGGCACTTTGAACAGAGGTTCCAGTTTTTTCGCGATGCCTTTGTCGGCGCTCGAGAGTACGTGGTTTAAGGCTTTAACTAGTTCGCCCACCTTGAAGATTGTTTTGTAGTGCTTTTGGTCGTAGGAGATTTTTGCTCCTCGTGCTGCCTCCGCAAGATGAGCAGCGACTAAGTCGTAGGCTTTTTCTCTAATCTTGCTCGTTTCTTCGGCATATTCTTCAGGCGTTCTGTGAGTTGTCGTCTCGGGTAGGCTGATGACTTTGAGTGTACTCTTTGGTCTCGGAGATGCAGTAGGTAGTACGGCGTTTCTCCGGTACTGATGTGTGGCGATGTGTTGATAGCATACTGGAGAGTCGGCAGTAGTGGTCCCCAAGTAGTCTCGTGGTCCTGAAGAAATGCACGAATGCATCCCTTCATCGTCCAATAAGCCCTCTCTGTGGCATTCGCTTGCGGATGATATGCCGTGGTGCGATGATGTCGTATGCCGGTGGTCTCGAGTAGGTTGGTGAACAGCTTTGAGATGAACGCCGCACCATTGTCGGAAACAAGTATGGCTGGCGGTCCATGCTCGTCCAGGATGTGCTGCTTGAATTTGCGTGCGGCCATTTTTGCAGTAGCCACTTTGGTAGGAATTAGCCATACGAACTTTGTGAAATAGTCCATCATGGTCATAATGTACTTGTGGTCGTGCGTGGTTGGAGGGAGTGGACCGACGAAGTCGATTCCCATCATGTGGAATGGAGAACTTGGGATGACTGGTTGCATGTCACCGATGCGTCGTTGTTGGGATGTCTTGGCAATTTGACATACATGGCAGGATCTCGCGTATGATTTGCAGTCTGAAAACATGTGTTGCCAATGTGCTACTGCTCTTAGTCTCTGCATCGTTTTGGTCACTCCTAAGTTTCCTGCTTGCTTGTGATTATGGCAAGCTCCTTAGGTAGGTGTGACGCAGTGTCTTTGGCACGTAGATGCGCCATGCATGTTCCGGGTGACCTCTTGTCGGAGCCAGAGGGTCAACGTAGTAGAGTACTCCGTCGGTGTCGAAAGGTGTAGCTGCGTCTTATCTTGATAACATAGTTGTACGTCTCATCTTTGCCTGCAAGTTCGGGTCGAGACAGAGCTTTCGAGATGCGTTTTGCGACTGGGTCGGCTTCTTGTGCGATTTTTACTTGCATCTTGTCTCTGATGTCTATTTCTAGTTGAGCACGTATGTACAAGAATGGGTATATGGACGTTTTGTGCTCTTGAACCAGTTCTTCGATTTTGGTTGTCATGGTCGGTTTGTCTTTGTCGGTGTTTGTCGTCTCGTCTTCGTCATCGGGGTTGTCTGGTGCAGGATTTCGTGAGAGGGCGTCTGCTACGATGTTGTCTTTCCCTGGACGATGAATGACGTAGAAGTCGAAGGTCTGCAGCCGGATTGCCCATCGAGCTGTTCTCGCTGAAGATGTTTTCTTGGGTAGAATCCATTTCAGAGCGGAGTTGTCTGTTATCAGGAGAAATTTGTCGCCTGCGAGGTATGTCTCCCAATGTTCGATTGCTTCGATGGCGGCGAGAGCCTCGAGCTCAAAGACGGGATACTTCTGTTCTCGGTCTTTCAGCATTCGACTGAAGAATTCGATGATTTTGGTTTCACCGTTGATGCTCTGTGTCAACATGGCTCCAAGACCTTCTGTGGACGCATCCGATTCAACGATGAATGGTTGTGAGAAGTCTGGCAAGGATAGGATGCCTGCGGTTAGCGGCTTGCTCTTCAAAGTCTGAAAGGCTCTCTGGTGTTCATCTTTCCACTGGTACTCGTGGTCTTTCCTCGTGAGGTGATGGAGGGGAGCCGCAATGGAGGAAAAATGGTCAATGAATTTTCTGAAATACCCGCATAGGCCCAAGAAAGCTTCCAGCTTCTTCCTTGTGGTTGGACGAGGGCAGTTGCGGATGGCAGTCATGTGCTCCGTTGAAAGTTCGATACCTTTTGCCGTAACTTTGATGCCAAGAATTTTGAGTTCTGGGACGCCAAAAAAGCACTTTTTTCTCTTTAGGGTGAAGCCTGCATCACTGAGACGTTTGAAAATTTCCTTGATTGCCCAGCAATGTTCCTTCCACGTGCGTGTGGCTATAATAATGTCATCAATATATAAGATGCACACGTGGTTGATGAGGTCACCGAGGATCAGGGTCATGGTCCGTTGGAAGGCTTGACTGGCTGTCTTCAGGCCGAACGGTAAAACCTTGAATTTAAATGCGCATCGATGGCAGACGAATGTCGTGCAGTCTTGGCTAGCAGGGTCCAGAGGGATCTGGTGGAACCCCTGCTCGCCGTCCAGAACGGAGATATACTTCGCTCCGGCGAGGAAGTGAAACACTTCGTCCGTCCGCAGCGTCGGATAGTTGTCGGTTTCGATCCATGAGTTCAGGTAGCGGTAGTCAAGTATTGGCCTAAATCCCCATCCGTTCTTCTTGCGCTTGAGGAAGAAGGGTTATCCCCACTGGCTGCCAGATGGTTCGATCCTCCCTGGTGCTAGGAGTTCATCCACCATCTTATTTATCTCCCTCTTGATTGCGGGTGAAGTCGAATAAACTCTTTGGGACATTGGTTTGGCTTCCTGGTTAAGTTTGATGTGATACTCGGTGCCCTTCAGTCTCCCTGGTTTCCCCGGAAAAATATCCTTGTTTTGCCCAAGGAGCCAGTCAAGAAATTCGAATTATCCTTCGGTTAGGTTGTTCAGCTTTTCTGTGCCTTCCTGGGTTTGGACGAACCAGGCTGAGTTCATGACCAGCGTGTGCGGATTCGCTGCGTGAGCGGAGAGCGGAAAAGAATGTCGGATGTCTCCGTCGAAGTTCCCGATGTTGTTGGCATGATCCACGTGTAACTTCACCTTCCTGGCTTAGTCTCTGCCGAGGATGCAGCTAATAGCCAAATCGTCTGCGACACTGAATTCTTGGGTCAGATGTTTGCCGTGCGTGACTATGGCGATTTTTATCGTGCCGATGGTCTTGATCCCTGGTTCACCGTTGGCGAGTGTTTGCTGAATGCCAGTGAACGGCTGCAGATCTTGGATGGCGTGCGGGTTGAATGTCGTTAGCCAGTCGGTGCGGATGTAGCTTGAGGTTGACACTGAGTCAAGCCCTGCGTAGAAACCTTTGGCGTAGGCTACCACGTGCATCGATTGCATGTCATCGGACGGTCTGATGTGCATGGTTTCTGGTGGCGGTCTTTGTTTTCTGGGCCTTCTTGGTGCGGAGCAGAGCGAAGAAATGTGCCCAGTGTCTTCACAATTGTAGCATGTGATGTTTCTGTGCCATGGCTTGGGACTCTGAGGACGTCGCTGTTGTGCGCTGTTTGCTTGGTGCCGTTGTTCGGTTTGGGGCTGAGGAGCGGCAGGTCCAGCTGAGGGAGCAACGAAAGCTGGCGATTCCGCGTTCAATACAGAAGCATAGGTCGTTTGACTTGCCGGGATGGAGCGATCAATCAACGCTGGTGGCGGTGCTGAGGGTACCGGTGCTGGTGCGGTTGCGGTGCTCCGATTCGTCGCTGGTGCTTGTAGTTGTTGGTACGGGATGCTCTGGTGAGACTGTTGGCTTTGACGTTGGTGTTTGTCGTCTTGGCTGGTCGTCTGCGGTGCCCATGTTGACGTTGGTTGACTTTAGTTATGAGCCGTTGTTTGTTTGTAGTTTGATTTTTGTTCTCCAGTTTTCTCTGGGAATCGCATGAAGTTGGGTAGAGTCCTGATGCGTTCAAGGAGTGCTTCTGGTGAGCGAAGGTCCATGGGTGCTAGCGTCCACCTGTACTTGTTGTTCATCTGCGCAATTATCAGATCAGTTTCTGAATTTTTATCTAGTTTATTTTGCAGTTTGCGAGTCTGGCGTAGCATTCTGTGTACGAAGTCTGCCAGTGTTTCTCCGTATTGTTGACGTGCATTGTAGATTTGTGCAAGTAGTTCTTGTTCAGTGATGGGTTTCTTGAACTCTTCACGTATGGCTGCTTTCATTTCTCGCCAATTGGATGGTTTGATTTCGAGTGCTTTCCACCAGTTGTAGTACCTGCCCCTTAAATTACATTGAATTATGTCTTGAAATTCGTGCGGAGGCAGTGTGCAACCTGTTAGTCTGACCGTCATGGAGTTTATCCAACCGCTCAGATTGGTGTTGTCCTCGAGTGGCAATGGCTGGAACGTGTGTGCCGTGATTGCACTGCTTAGATGCGCTATCCATGGTGGTGGCGTGTAGTACATGTAGGCCTGCATGTCGTTTGGTGCTTGGTATGGTGCCTGCATGGATGGGGTCATGTTTGCGTGGTGTTAGCACTTGTTTGCAGCGTTTGTTGCATGCTGTTGCTTGCAGTGGTGCTTACATTATTTAATACCTCATTCGGTTGTTGGTGCTGGACTACATTTTGGTTTGTATTTTGCTGACATGGATACATGTTTGGTGCCATGTTCATTTGCATTTGGCTGGAATTTTGTTGCCAAAACGGGATGGTATCGTTATTCCCGTGGTTAGGGATGTTCGTTTGACTTAAATCTACTGAATTATGGTTGCTTTTTTGGTTTTGGTCAAGTAATAATTGTTTTTCTGCTGTGGTTAAAAAATTTCCAGATGTTTGCGGTGCTAACTGGTTGTTGGGGGGTGCTATGCAGTGGCTGTCTAAATTGTACGTCACTCCATTGCATTTGTGGAGTCGGTGTTTGTGGAGTTGGAATTTTGAGTTTGCAGGGCAGTGAGTTTGCTAGTCAATGCTTCAATTTGTTTGTTGAGATGCACTTGCGTTTGTTGATTTTGCTTGTTGAGATGCATCTGCATTTGTTGATTTTCTGCTTCCCTTTGTATTTCCCATTGTTTGTTTAAGTCGTTTATTATTTGTTGCTTGTCGATTTCATGGTGATTCTGTTGCCACCGTAATTTCTCTTTCAGCAATTCGACATCGTTTTCCAGTTTGGTGGCGTGCGTTGGCCAGTGGACACGTTTTTGCTGGGTGGTGCTGCCATCTAGCGGTGGCATTTTGAACTGCGGCGCTGGGAATTGGTTGGGAGTGGTGTCACCTAATGGTACACTTCGGTCGTTTACGGTCATCATTCTGGCATAATTATGGATGGGTGACAGGAGATCAACTAGCTCACCATCAATGTCAACGTGAAGCTTGCAAAGTTGTTGTTTTCGTTTGGTCTTGGTGTAGCATTCATGAAGGATTTTCAAGTATTGGCCCACGAGATTGTCAAAAGACCAAAATGGCGTCGTGTTGCAAGTAGCGCTGCGCCTGTTTGCCTTTCTGTGTGCGTGCGCGCTCACTTAGGTGCGTGATGCGCCGCGCTGGAATGAGATCTTAAGTGGGAAGTGTACGCATGCGTAGAAAATAGTTCCCGTTCGTGATGTGCTTTTTTGATGTTTAAAACGAACAAAAAATTCCAGAATTGCTTGCTTTCGCTTAGTTTTGTTGACATTAAACGCTGCAATACGTGAAACAGGCTTTTGGGTTTGAATTTGAAAATGTGAAAAGTTGTGTGCGAAGTTTTTTGACTGTCGGCACTTTCACTACGGGAGATTTGGCGGTCATTACGAGTGCAATCATTCGAATCAATGTCGTATTCGCAAAGTCAAATGTTCATAGTTCATATTTGAGCCCATTTTGCATAATGAATCGGTTCGATCTCACCTTTCGTACTTTTGATGTGATTGATGGGTTGGTGGTTGCCACCATTTTCCTCACCTCGTGGCCACGTTGTCCTGTCGGTGGTGGGCCCCTCGTCGAAATTTCTTCATTTTTTGGGTAAAGTCAGACTGTTGGACGCCAAATCTTGCTTCGGTTACCACGTCGGGCGCCAACTCTTGCAGGGATGCGTCGGGGTGCCCATTGCCGACGATCCCAGACAAGCACGGGAAGAGATTGGGACGAACCTTTTCAGTGACAATTGATTTATTGGCGTCACATAAGTCAACTGCACTGATGGAGGCCATCTTTCTCTCTCGCTCCTACGGGTTCGCCACCAGGTGGCGAGCGGGCGCTCGAGTTGGGGAAGGCCAACCGTGTGAAGGGTGCGTGGGTCCTAGAGGGCCTTGCACCTTCACAGAGCTTTAGTGTCGGCAGCAATAGTTGTTTTGATTTTCACTGGAGAAGTGGAGTCAGCCACGTTCGAGACAAGCAGCAAGTGTCCGACTTGAAACATTACTCGTGAAGTTGGTTGTAGTTGCGAATGAGACGAGCGTAATTGTGGGCGGCATCAGTTGTCTTGATTTTTCACTCGAGACGTGGGGTCAGCCATGGTCGACAAGCAATAGGAGTTGAAAAAGCCATCCGTATCGAAACTTTACTCAAAACGTGGGTTTAGCCATGAATGAGACAAGCATTAGTGTGGGTAGCAACAGTTGTCTTGATATTTACTCGAGACGTGCAGTCAGCCACAGTAGACACAAACTGCAAGGGTTGAAAACGACATCCGTCTAGAAACTTCAATCAAAACTTTAGTTTTAACCACAAATGAGACGAGTCTTAGTGTGGTTAACAACCATTGTCTTGATTTTCACTCGAGACGTGGTTCCAGCTACGGTCGAGACAAACTGAGAGTTGAAAACGCCATCCGTCTTGGGACTACACTCAAACCGTGGGTTTTAGCCACGAATGAGACGAGGGTTAGTGTGGCAACAGTTGTCTTGATTTTTACTCGAGACGTGGGATCAACCACCGTTGAGACAAACTGCAAGGGCTGAAAAAGACATCAGTCTTGAAACTTCACTCAAACGTGGGTTTTAGCCACGAATGAGACAAGCATCAGTATGGACAGCAACGATCTTCTTGATTTTTGCTTGAAGATTTGCTCATGTGCCTTAGTTGAAGCTGCTATGAAGCAGGAAACTTCTCCCATGGCATGATTCACAGTCATGGATGACAACAGACGATGACATCCTTCTTGAGACTTCACTCATAGCGTGAGTGTTAATCACGAATGGGACGAAACGATGCCATTCTTCAGGATTTTCCCTCAGTTGACCACAGTTGAAACTGCGATGTTTTTGGAAAATCGTCTTCTATGGCAGGAGAAACTTCATTCTTGGCTTGTATGACATCCGTCTTGACATTCCACTTTAAGTGACAATTCCTATTATCGAGGCGAGCCACCAGTTGGAATCTGGTTGGTTTGGAGCTTCTCTCTGTTGATCAGTGCAGGGAACAACGTCTACGGTTTCTTATTTGCCAAAACATATTAACCTGTTAATTTTGCATTACATTATCTCCAATGGAATGTCCCCTGGACGTTTCTTCGGCTGCACAGACGCCTGCTTGCATGCCCCACTGCGCATACGCGACGCAGTCCTCCCTTATAAAAGCGAGAGCGCGAAAGTTTTCGGCATTCATTTTCCTCCAGAGGTGCCTGCCCGTCACCTCGTTCTTTGGTTTCACGCCTTTCGTCGGAATTTGGATTTACCAAAAATGGCTGCCGCACCCGAAGCCTCCACTTCTCCTGGAAGCTTGCCCTCATGCTCCTGCTCTGCCTTTCACCCTCGGTCAACGCCGCCGCTGCCGTTGGGCGGTTCCTTCCTGCGTTCGCCATCGACGCTCCTTTCATCGCCGTAGACAGCCGAGACGAGTCGCCGCTCCAAGCTGGCCGAAGAACTCCTCCGACCGCGCCGTTGGATGTTTCATCGCTACAACGCGATGTCCAATTGACGAAAGACAACTACCTCGAGGCTAAGAAAATCCTTCGCCGAGCCGCCGCCGTCTCTAACCCGCTGCCGGCTCCCAACTCTCCCTTGGACCTTTCATCAGCTTCTTCCCGCAGGGGCCGTAGCGTCACCCGCAGTGAAGTTCACCACAGCGTCCGTGAAGCTCTTCAAGAGAAAACGCCCAACAACCTGATGCCGCCGCCGTCGTGCACGTCTTCCACCCGTCTTGTCCGCACTCACGATTGGGTGACGTCGACCGCTAGCCATGAAAGCCACAAACGTGGCCCTCAATCCCCACCCGACCCAGTCAAGAAACGAAACACCGCCGATCCACCGGTTGGGCCGAGGATCCTCCCGGCAAACCAACCCCCGGCTCCGGCAGCTCAAAACCTGCTTTCATCGCTGCACCAACCAGCGTCCCAGAAGAGAATTCACTTTCCAGACGATCCGGCTGATGATCCTACCATCCCTTTAGCATCACTCCTGAAGACTATGGAAGAGACGGTCTCGGACTGCTTTCTTTTCAAGCCGTCACAAACTGCTGACGCTCCCGTCATCAACAGAGGACTCAACACAGGACTTGGCTTCGCTCTCCGTAGAAAAGAAGCTAAACCCCGCAACCTGTGATACAAACTCTTCTCTCGGCCACCAGCCCTTTCCCCTCCTCACGACGGATGACTCCTGCTTCTTTCGTCACGGCTGGACCCCGCATCTTGGTCGGGGACTGTTCTACGTCTCCCATCCTTTCCCCAGACGACCGCCGTCCATCTGATGCCTGCCGGCTCCTCTCGTTCAAGCTGGAATGCCAGCTTCTACGCCGCCCACCACTATACTTCCGTATTGTTGTGGGCTCGCTGCCTCCTGCTCCCGGCTGTGAAGTCCCACGACCCTCACCCCGGAACGCTAACTCATCTAGCCCCAACAGCCTCAAGTGCTCTCACCACCAGACCTAGTTGGTGTGGGAAAGCACTTTGCCGCATTCACCAACACGACCACTGTATCACAAGACCGGTTCTCCACCAGACGCAAGCTCCATCTCCGTCCTTTCGCCACCATCTGCTGTCGGGTTGCTATCAGGTGTAACCTTGTGGCGCCCCTACCAGCCACGGGACGCTCCACTGTGGACTCGCCGATCCAGCAAGCATCTGCGTTCTTACCATCCTTTCACTCATGACCAACGCCGGGTCTCCACCGCAGTCCTCACCGATGACGGCTCGACCCTTCCCGAAGCATCCTTCAACACTCCTTTCATCGCTGTTACTATTCAAGATCTGCTTAACGCCCTTTTACCCACGTCCAACGCTGCGTCCCCACCGCAGTCTTCGCTGCCGACGGCTTGACTCTTCCCGATGCATCCTTCAACACTCCTTTCATCGCTGACACTATTCAAAATCAGCACACTGCCCTTTCACTCACGACCTATGCCGGTTCTCCACTGTAGTCCTTACCGACGGCGGATCGACCTTTCCCGATACATCCATCAACACTCCTGTCATCGCTGTTTGCAATGACGGTTTCCACAGCTCCCTCCTACTCCTTATGCTAGGGCCTTAGTGGGCCTCTTTGCCTTGATGCTATGACTCCATACTATGTATTCTGTATACTCTATATCTTTATTACTGTATTCCAGTATTGCTATGTACTTTGGTGTATGGTCCAATCCCTGGAGATCAGTGGTCAGGATGGCTCTGGCCTTGCCTGCCCCTAGGGGTAGCTGCTAGCAGAGATAGCTCATGGGATACCAGGATATAGTACAGGAAGTACCTTGCACCACTAGTGGCAGGTACTGGCTGCAGCTCTAGGTATTTAAGGCCTTGCAGCCCCCTTCAGCCTCACTCTGGGAGCTAGTCCCTAACCAGCTAAGAACTCTTCCTGAAGCGTGCCACTCTGCTAGAAGCCCTGATCAGAGCATCCTTGAACCACTGCACAACATTTCCTAAGGGCAGACCGCGTGGCCGTGGAATAAACCCTGAATTTACCATCCTTCTGGCGTTCTTCCTTGTACCGGGCATAGCGAGGTTGCATGTTACCTTTCAAGATCTGCTTGACGTCCTTTCACCCACGTCCAACGCTGGGTATCCACCATAGTCCCCCACCGCCGACGGCTCGGTTCCGCCCGATGCATCCTTCAACACTCCTTTCATCGCGGTCACTATTCAAGATTTGTTCACTGCCCTTTCACCCACAACCAACACTGGGTCTTCTCAATAGTCCTCGCCGCCAACGGCTCGACCTTTCCCGATGCGTCCATCAACACTCCTTTCATCACCATTACTGGTCAAGATCTGCTACAGTGGGACGGCCAATGGGCTCCTCCCACTAGCCGATAGATGTCTTGTTCTCCGTCAGTCCTACCGAGATAATTAACTTCAAGGTTACATGTTCGTCACCTGGCTGCTGCCGCATCTCGACAACTTCTACCTAGGAACCACAGCGTTCCTACAATAATCTACCACATCTTGTGCTTCAGCACTAGCTTCTAGACTTTGTTACGCCTTAAAAGCCGCAAACGCGGAACGTTCCTAAGAAACGATAGACCCGCCATCGTCAACTACGTACCCTCTCCCCGTGAACGCTTCCCCGGCCACGGCATCCCAACCCCAATTTCACTTCGCACCCGACGCTGCCCAGCTGAATTTTCATTGCGATGTAGACGGTCAGTGGCCCTGCCATCACGTTGTTTTAAAAAAAAAAAACCCGCACCAGAACGTCTCCATCATTATCTACACTGCCTCATCATTATTTTTATTAAACATAACAGTGAATGGGTCATCACTCAACAGGAATGCTTTCACCACCTGCTCTTTTCCATTGGGCAATTTCCTGGCTCTCCCTCGTCTAGCACAGCAACCTCAGTATTCACCTTTCTCCCACTACATCAGCCCAATTCCGGACGAGAACGCAATGGCAGTGGATGCCCTGACCTTCCCATTGACCAATCTGTTCGCATACGTATTTCCACCTTTCAAACTGCTACCACAGGTACTTCAGAAAATCGAAGAAAGCCAGAGTCTATTCCTGCTAATAGCCCCGCTCTGGCCATCAGCACCATGGTTTCCACTCCTTCTAAAAACTAGTAGTAGACAACCCAAGAAGTCTGCCTGATCTACCAGATCTTCTATCACAACAGAAAGGGTCAAAACTACGCCCGAATCTTGCAAACCTCAACTTACAAACTCGTCAAACTCTTTAAAAAGGCTTGAATTTATCAAGAAGAAGCTGAACACATCGCCTCAAAAGCCACCAGAGACTCAACAAATCGCATGTACGCCAGCCACTGGTCAAAATGAATTCATTGGTGTATCACTAGCAAAACTAATCCAATCGACCCCCCCCCCCCTTGACCAGTCCTGAAGTTCTTCAGCGACCTTTTTAACATCGACAAACAGAAAGGTTCAACAATCCTTGTCTACTGTTCAGCATTAAACTCTGTTTTCAAAGCAGCAAACAAAACAAAACTACTTGACGATACCGCATCTCGGTATTACTACGCTCCTTCGAAAACGAACGTCCAACAACTAGACGAACCGTAACCGATTGGGATCTATCCCTCGTCTTACAATCCCTTATGGAAGAAGCATATGAACCTATGCAAGACAGTTCACTTCACCTCATGACCCGGAAAACTGTCTGAATCGTAACTCTGGCAGCAAGCCTCAGATGTTCTGAAATCCAAGCCCTCTCGGCCGACCCAGCCTACTGCATTTTCGGACCCAACTTCTCCTCTGTCACTCTTCATCCAAGAGCAACGTTCAGAAGTAAATCGCAAAAACCTTCTGAACCATCAAAACCAATTACGTTCCCAGCCCTTTCAAACATCGTAGGCAATGAACCGGAACGTCTTCTCTGCCCCGCTTCTACGCTTCTACCTAGCCCGAACACAACACGAAGAAATCCGCAAGGGAAGAAACCAACTTTTCCTTCTTGTTGACCCCCAAACCGGCGAAACCTCCGCCTCAATGATATCCCGCTGGACCAGAAAGACAATCGAAGCAGCTTATGACAAACAAGGCATGAGTAAGAGCATGAGGGTGATGGCACATGAAGTCAGAGCAATCTCCACATCATGGGCCTACCACAACGCCACTCCAATCGAAGAGATCCTGGCAGCAGCCTACTGGCGTCACCAAACAACCTTCACCTCCCACTACGTGAGGGATATGGCAAGAGAAGAACAAGGAATACACCGGCTGGGACCAATCGTCGCAGCCAGAACCGTGGTCAAACCCCCTTAAACACTCAGAACGAAGCAGAAGCAAGCTATCCATGAAGGAAGCAAGCCCATCCAGATGGAAGCAAGATCCACAAATGACGGTCCTTTTCAGGACCACCAATCCCTACGAAAGAGATCCAAATTCCTGTTTCCTCACTGTTCTGAATAAAGTGCAAAATTTTTCTCTTCCATATAAAGATTTTTTTGGGGGAAAGCCTGCTTGCATCCCGGGGCACCCGTCCAGGCGGTGCCCGCCACCTGTCTTTGACGAGGTCTCCTGTTAATGCAAAATTAACAGGTTAGTATGTTTTGGCAAATAAGAAATAACATTTTTTGCCGGCCCCAGTCAGGCCGGCTAAAAATGGTTTCTTTTGCCTAAAACATACGAGTCACCGCCTGACATATTGAGAGGAAAATAAATGCCGAAAACTTGGCGCTCTCGCTTTTATAAGGGAGGACTGTGCCGCACATGCGCAGTGGGGCATGCAAGCAAGCGTCTGCGCAGCCGAAGCAACCTCCAGGGGACATTCCATTGGGGACAATGTAATGTAAAATTAACAGGTTAAGTATGTTTTAGGCAAAAAGAAACCATTTTTAGCCGGCCTGACTGGGGGCCGGCAAAATGTTCTTTTTATCGTTGTCGGAATCAACCGAAAAACGAAAGCAACTGGAAAGGGCGTTGTTCACGCCGGGCGAGAGGTTGAGTGGGTAATGCCATCCGTGACAGCATCAGCCGAGAGCTGTGGTTTACAGCGGCCTAGCTTTCGTGAAAGACGTGTTGGCTGCTGCTTGACGGGACGACCGAGAGCGCCGTGAAGTTTCACTTCGTGAAGCACGAAAACCGTGAGCACGAAGCGCAGTAGGCGGGGAAGGGCATGGCTTTCGGAAAGGCCTCATGAACCGTGGACTAGGCTTTCGAAAGGCGAGATGTCGGCAGCCATGACGGAACGGGAACGGACGAAGCGTGGTCGGCTAACTCCAAACCCGGTCGAGAGGCGTACTGCAGACAGCGGCAGAGTAACTTGTTGAAGATGGTCCTGGTCGAGCCGGAAACAAAATGGTGATCGGCGCAGCAGTGTAGCCAATAGGGAAGCAGATGGGGACCGAGCCCAGACCGGAAATGAAGCAGCTAAAGGAGCGACCGCTTGAGACAAAAAGATGGCAAGCTCTCGGGGCTGCCAAGACAAAGAAGCGAAAGACTATGGAACAGAAATGGAAAACGTGGATGCGAAAGTGGAAAGACATGGGATCGAAACGGAAGACGAAGTAGATGCTAGAGTGAAAGCGCTTGACTCGCCTACGGTCAACCCAACGGGAAACCATGCTCGTACAAGTGAGAATGATATAAACGAAAGCTAAGTCCTAGACACTTCGTAACCTACACTCAGTTTGAGTTTTGTAAATTTTGATTCTTAAAACAAATCTGTTTTTCATTTTCATAAGCTGTTCCCGGAAAAAAAAATTGCGAAATTTTAGTATAGGTCTCGTTCCGGACTCCAACTTGCCACCGCGTTCGTGTGACGTCAGCATTTATGTTAGCTGACTTTGACCCATTTGAGCGTTTTAAGTGACAAAGCAAGGCTAAGTGAGTTAGTTCTCGTTTTAACAACTTAATGATTTTCCAATTTGCTTGTTGAGTTTGTAGCGCACTTTTGGCCAAACTCATGAGCCGATTACTATGACATTTGGCTGGCAGGTTTGTCGTGCAAACCGAGGCTGAAAAACACGTAACTGGGGAAGTAAGGTACTCGAAAAATTAGAACCGAGCCAAGCCGAGTCGAGCCCGGCTCGTTGCTGGCATCGATACTTGAAAATCTTGAAACCGATGAAAATGTGAACTTCACAAATTTTGACTGATTTTGACATTCGAATATACCAAATTCATCATGTCGATCGGAGCCTCCGAGCGGTGCAAGTTGCAAGACAGTAGCTCAAACCGGTTTTAAGGTATATCCTTAAAACTGTAAAACCATGACCCACACGGTCAGTTAAGCAGCATATTAGTTGCTGTTATCATACAAATTGAATAGAAACTTGCAAACAAAATATGCTCACCAATACTCAAACTCAATACTTGACTCGTCTGTTGCAAACTAGACTCGACTCTAATTAGAATTGTTCTACTCGCACACCCCTACGTGACGTAACCTACATGGTTTTGCACTTAAAGTATTTATCGTAGGTAAGAAGGACGTGCAAACTAGTGAGGCTAAGGGACAGTTAAACATTTTTTACTTGTTAACTCGATAATTTGGATTGCATGTACCGATTTGAAAAATTAAAAATACAGCAGTGGCAAATTTCTGAGAGTTTTGAATAAAAATGGATACTAAAATAATTGTTCTTCCTACTGTCTTCACCAGGCTTAAACGTCTATGTTTATCTCTGTATTACATCATTCACGCTCTTATCTGCAAATGCGAGCCTGATTTAAATTATGATAAGAGCGTGCGATTTGTAAATACAGAGATAAAAACGGATCTTTAATCCTGGTGAAGGAAGTAAGAAGAAAACTTTTAACATCTGTTTCTTGTTTGCCAAAACACATTAACCTGCTAATTTTAGCATTACATTGGAAGGTCACCCTCAAGGTTTTTCGGTGGTATACAGCCGCCTGCTTGCGTGTCCCTACTGCGCATGTGCAACACAGTCCTCCTCATGTAAGCGAGAGCATGGTCGGTTCCGGTATTCATTTTCCTCCAGAGGTTCCTTCCGTCACCTCGTTAGTCTCCCCTTTTGTTCCAGGAACTTGGTTTTGAGCCTTTCGCGACATCTGCATTTCGCGACATTTACATGGCAACCGCCAAAAACGCCTCTCCTCTGCTCCCTCGTCGCCCGCCCTTGACGACTGCTGGACGCCCGGCCTAGTCCGGGACGCCCATGTCGCGAATGACGAAGACGACTCACCGCATCAAGACGGCCAACGTACCCCTCCGCCGGCTGACATCCCGTCCTTGGAGGAAGAACTTCGGCAAGCCAAAGCACTTTTCCATGAAGCTAAACGGAAACTCCGTGAAGCTTCCTCTTCCCAGACCGGCCCCAACTCGCCCTTTCGCGACATCTCTATGGCAGCCGCCAAGGACGACTCAACTCATGACGACTTTTCGGCCATTGCCCCAGCTCCGCATGCTGTGCTCTCCCGCCGCACATCCTCGACGACCGCTGGGCGACCGGTCGAAGCCGGGACGCCTATGTCGCGAATGACGAAAACGTCTTGCTGCTTCAGACGGCCAATGTACGACTCTGCCTCCCGATCCCGACCTTAGAGGAAGACCTACGGCAAGCCAAGGCGCTCTTCCGCGAAGCCATACTGAAGCGTCGCCAAGACTCACTAACACTTGACCTTTCAACCACTAATCCTTCCCCCCCCCCCCTTGCCTCTCGTCCACGACGACCGCTGGGCGGCCGGCCTATGCCGGGGCGTTCATGTCGCCTACGACAAAAATGTTGCACTACTTCAAGATGGCCGACAGACTCCGCCTCCTCTCGTCCTACGGCTTTTGGAAGAAGATCTCCACCAAGCCATAGTCTTCTCCCGTTTATCCACGACGACCGCTTGGTGGCCGGCCCAGACCCGGGCGCCAATGTCGCCATTGACAGAAACAACCAACCACTTCAAGACGGCAAACGACGCCGCCTCCTCCCGTCCTTGCGGACTTGCTTCAGCCCCCGCCAGACAAACGTTTCTTTCGTGAAGCGAAACTGAAACACCGTCAAGCTTCAACCATGCAGAACTAGCTGTACGCCGCGAATTTTCCACTCATCCTTTCACCAAAACCCAGCTTTCACTTCTCTCCCGTCATGGACGGGAAATGATAGGCAGCACGTAGTCAGTGTTCCCCGAAGAAACGCGCCTCTTTCCCCGCCGACCCAAGCCGCCTTTTGCAACTCGTCCTCAGCCCGGCTCTCACTTCTCACCTTGTCGTGCACAAGAAATGAAAGGACGCACCTCATCAGTGTTCCCCATGGGTAAAGCTCCTACTGTCCCACCGACCCAAGCCGCCCTTCACGACTCAACCTCACCCCAGCTTTCACTTCTTTTCTGTCTCGGACGAGAAATGAAAAGCCGCAATTAATCAGGGTTTCCCATGGGAAACGCACCTCCTTTCCTGCCGACTCTAGACCATCTTTCGTCACTCACTACAGCCCAACTTTCACTTCTCACCTGTCTTACACAGAATATGAAAGGATGCAGCTCATCATGGCCCCCTATGGGGAAAACTCCTCCTGACCCACCTCCCCGAATCCATCTTTCACCTCTTACCAACAATCATGTCGCAACAAACAGCTTCAGCAACTTTGGTCAGCTCTCGTCTCGGTTCACTCCGATAACGGGAAAGACCACCACACTCAAGGAAGACATCGTGGCTCCTTCCCCAGCTGGCTGGTAACCTTGGCAACTACGTTCCGCACCATCGTCCCTTCAGGTGTGCTTACGTTTCAGATCTTTCTGACAACAAGGTTGTCCACCGCACACAAGGAAGACATCAGCCGTCCCTCGGAGCTGGCCAGTACTCACGGCAACTACGCTCCAAACAACGTGGACCCTCCTGATGGCCTTTTGTCTCGTCTCATTCGCAACGACAACACACATTTGAGTGAAGAGAGAAATTGGAAGCTATTAGCACGCCTTGTCGTTCGTCTCGTTCGTGCGTGGCCCAACGTCTCGAGTGTAACTCAAGAAAAACAGCTGCTCAACATTGAAGTCTCATTCGCATCTAGAACCCATGTTTGGAGTAAAACCGAAATCGGAAGCCATTTACACGCCCAGCCATTGGTCCCGACAGTGGCTGTCCCCACGTCTTCAACGAAACTCAAGACAACAGTTGCTGAACACATTGATACTCATCCCATTCGTGTCTAGATCCCATGTTTGGAGTGAAGAGTAAAGTTGACAACCCTTCACATGCCCTGCTGTCACTTCATCCGTTCCTGACTCCACGTCTCGAGTGAAACTCAAGACAACAGTTGCTGCCCGCTGAAGCTCATCCCATTCGTGACCAGTGAAAAAAGAGTGCAGGCTTTGGAATAAAGAATGAAAACGGAAACCATCAACGCGCCCGCTGCTTGTTTTGACTGTGGTTGTGACCCCACGTGTCAAGTGAAACTCAAGACAACAGTTGCGGTCCACATTAATGCTTGTCCCATTCGTGGCCAAAACTCACGTGTGGAGTAAAGAGTGAAATCGGAAGCCATTTACATCCCTTGCTGCTCGTCTCGACCGTGGCTAAACCCACGTCTCAAGTGAAGATCAAGACATCAATTGCTGTCCACACTGATGCTCGCCTCATTCGTGGCTAAAACCCACGTTTGAGGAAGACTGAAGTCGGAATCCATTTACATCCCTTGCTGCTCATCTCGACCATGGCTAACCCCACGTCCCGAGTGAAAATCAAGACACAGATGCTGTCCGCACTGTTGCTCGGCTCATTCATGGGTAAAACCCACGTTTTGAGTGAAGAGTTAAGTCGGAAACCATTTACACCCCTTGCTGCTCGTCCCTACAGTGGCCAATCCCACGTCTCGAGTGAAGAGCGAGACAACAGCTGCTGTCTACACCAAGGTTAGATAAAGTAACAGCCAGTATCGTGCACAAAAATAACTACACTACGTTTAGAGAGGACAACCTCCCGTCTTCAGGTTAAAATAAACACTAAAACATTTTAACCTGAAGACGGGAGGTTGTCCTCTCGAAACGTAGTGTAGTTTTTTTTGTGCACGATACTGGCTGTTACTTTATCTAATCTGCAAAAAGTGCTGAAACTTCTCAAGTCTACACCAAGGCTCGCCTCATTTGTGGCTAAAACCCACTTTTTGAGTGAAAAGTGCAATCCGAAGCCGTTTACATCCCTTGTTGCTCGTCTCAATCGTGGCTAACCCCACATCTCTAGTAGAAATCAAGACAACAGTTGCAGTCCACGCTGATGCTCGTCTCATTCGGGGCTAACACCCACGTTTGGAATAAAGACTGAAATTAGAAGAATTTTACATGCCCTGCCGTATGTTTCAAAGGTGGCTGACCCCACGTCTCAAGTGAAAGAAAGACAACAGTTGTTGTCCACAGATGCACGTCACATCCGTGGCCAAAACCCACGTTTTGAGTGAACACAAAGTCAAAAGACGTTTGCCCTTCTCGCTGCTCGTCTCGACCGTAATTGACCCCATGTCTCGAGTAAAAAACCAAAACAAAAAATTGCTGTCCACACTGATACTCGTCTCATTCGTGACAAACACCCACGTTTGAGTGAAGAGTCAAGACGGAAGCCATTTCCACCTCTCACGACTTTTTCTGTCTATCGTTAGCCTCAAGTCTCGAACAAAAATAAGACAACACTGGCCATCCACACTGCTGCTCGTCTCATCCGTGACTAAAAAACCCACGTTATGAGTGAAGACAGATGACGTTATTCACCTCTCCCAAGTTGTCTCAACCGCAGCTGTCCCCACGTCTCGAGCAGAAATAAGACACTTGATGCAAATCCAACCGGTGCTCGTCTCAAACATGGTTAAACCCACTTTTTGAGTATAGAGTCACACGAATGACGCCCTCAACTCTTTCAACATCTCCACCACGGATAACCCACGTTTCAAGTGAAGATTAAGATGACCATTGCTGTCTACACTCGTCTCATTCGTGTTTAGAACCACGTTTGAGTGAGGTTTTCAAGACAGACAACGTCTTTATCTCAAGCCGCTCATCTCCACCTTAACCAAGACACATCCACGGCACAATCCTTACACATACCTGTTCCTACGATTCGAACTCCTTCTACAGGTACTGAAGAAAGCCAAAGGAAGCCAAATCCTTCTCCTCCTTAGCCATTTTTTCGAAGTGGCTGTGGCAGGGTATTTTTCGAATAGCTCGGCTCTCAGAGCCCCTTCTGACCAAACTTCTCATCACTAACCCTTCATCCAAATCGTGGATTCCGAGCCTGAACGCTTCTAAACTGCCCCGTCCAAGCTGTCCGTCTCAACTTCGCCCGAACTCACACGAGAACATCGGAATAAACGGAAACCTACTTTTCCTGCCTGGAGACTCGCAAACAGCAGAAACCTTAGCTACAATGATCGCCGTTAGAGAAGAAAAACAATCGATGTCACCAATGACAAAGCCAACCTAAAAGGGAAACAGCAACAGCACACGACGTCACAGCGATTTCAACATCATGGGTACACCATAATGCCATTCCAATAGAAGAAATCCTACAGGCAGCTTCCTAGCGTCATTCAACGACATTCACCTCCCACTACCTGAGGAACATGTCAAGTGAAGAAAAAGGGACTACACCGGCTGGGACCAATCGTCGCGGCCAGAACTGTGGTCAAGCCCCCTTAAGCACATACACAACGAAGCAGAAGCAAGCCATCCCATGATGGAAGCAAACCATCCATAGAAGGATGCAAGCCCTCCATAGAAGGAAGCAAGAACCCAGGGCCACCAATCTCCACGAATGAGATCCAACTTCCTGTTTCATCACCTTGTTCTGAATAAAGTGCGAATTTTTACCATAATAGAAATTTGTAGGGGAACGCCTGCTTACATCCCGGGGCGCCCCGTCAGGTCAGTGCCCGCCACCACGTTTAACGAGGTCTCCTGATAATGCTAAAATTATCAGGTTAATATGTTTTGGCAAACAAGAAAGAACATTTTGCTGCCCCCAGTCTGGCCGGCTAAAAATGGTTTCTTTTTGCCTAAAACATACTTAACCAAGGGCCCGCTGTGCCTCCCCTCTCGAGTCACCGCCTGACAGATTGAGAGGAAAATGAATGCCGGAACCGGCCATGCTCTCAACTTATATTGAGGAGGACTGCGTTGCACATGCGCAGTAGGGACACGCAAGCAGGCGGCTACATACAACCGAAAAACCTCCAGGGAAACATTCCATTGAGGACAATGTAATGCTAAAATTATCAGGTTAAGTATATTTACGCAAAAAGAAACCATTTTAGCCGACCAGACTGGGGGCCGGCAAAATGTTCTTTCTCTATTGCCAAAACATCTTAACCTGATAATTTTGCATTACATTGTCCCAATGTGATGTTTCTCTGGAGGTTTCTTCCGGTGCGCAGCCGCCTGCTTGCATGTTCCTTCCGCGCATGTGCGTGGCAGTCCTTCTTTATAAAAGCGACAGCGCGCACGCTATCGGCATTCATTTTCCTCCTGAGGTGTCTCCACGCCACCTCGCGCTGAAGTTCCCCACTTTCGCCGGAGTTTGGATTTCCACCCAATGATGGAAATTCAGTCTCCAGCCTCGACTCCCGCAAACGTGGGACATCGTCCCCCTCGGCTACTCAAAAGAAACGAAAGTCTTCTCCCTCTCGTCCGAAAGACTCTCTGCCGGCCCGACCCTCCGGCAACAGCCCCAGCGACCGCTATCCCTCTTTCGTCCGGCAGACGTATCCACTTCCTAGATGACGCCGCGGACGATCAAACCATCCCACTCACCTCGCTACTGAAAACTGTCGAAGAAACCATTCCCGACTGCTTTCTCTTCAAGCCTCCTCTGACGACCGACACGCCAATCATCAACCGTGGCCTGAAAACTGGATTTGGTTTTGCCCTAAGGGACAAAGATGCCAAGCCTCGCAGCCTCCACTGCCAATCCACCACGTTGCTGACTTGCCTCCTGCGCAATGAGGGCTCCCTGCTCGGCAAGGGAGACCCACTCGTACTCGACAAGGAACCTCCACCACCTCGACCAGGCCGTGAGAACAGCTTCTTTTGTCCGCTAGGTGACGGAGCGACAAACCCGAACAATTTTGCAACCTACCCGGAATGTGAATTTTTAGGCAGCGAAATCAAGATGGATTTCGGCACTTCTCTATCCATCCCCAAGAAAGCTGACATCTTAACTTTCGTTCTTTACGAAAATGACAAGTGTCTTCGCCTCAGCCTCCGAGCCGCTTCTCAAGCAGACGTTCTCAACACTGCGGCCAACGCCCTCTGTGAGAAACTACCCGCGGACGCAAGTCCCGAAGAGATACGCAGTCTTTCGTCCCTTATCATGCAACTCTTCCAAAAAGCAAGCTTTGCTACCTATCACTCCATCAACTGGGCAACCAGAGCCCTTTTCAAGAACACGCTCCTTTTCCGGGAAATTGCCCTTTCGTCCGCTAACAACGTAAACATCTCGACAAAGCATCGGCTCCGTAACCAGCCCATCCATGAGTCGGCTACTGTCTTTCGGGGTCTAATCCCGATACTTGCCCCACATCTTGACATCTCAAGGAAATCCTAGCCTCAAAAACATGTGTCTCCCGCTAACCGTTCCTCTGAAAAGAACAAGCCCTACATCCCTCGACCGTCCACCGACGAATGGAATAAACCTGCGGCTTCTGCCCAGTCTTCCCGTCCGATCGATTCCCACTTTCAGCTGAGAAACTCGCAACCCTTTCGGACGGACCAACATCGCTCTCGTTCCGGCTGACACATCCAACAGAAGCGAGCCGCTACTTCCGATCGTCAAAGCCGCTACTCCTCACCAGGGGGCAGGAGCTCCTTTCGCAAGAACCAGTAATGACGTCTCCCGCCCATCCTGCCTTCCAGTCGGTGTAAGTCTTCGCCATTTTCTCCCGGCCTGGCAATCACTTACAAAAAACATGGAAGTTCTCTCCATCATAAAACATGGCTTTCGTCCGACGCTTTTATCCGACCCACCGCTCTTAACACTCCCGCCATGGGAATTCTCCCCTCCGTCAACCCCACCTCTTTCGTTCGAAATCTGAGAACTCCTGCGGAAAGAAGCAGTACAGGAATGCCACAAGCCAGGCCTGGGCTTTTACTGCTCCATTTTCACCCGACCAAAGAATTCAGGAGGCTCCCGCTTGATTTTCAACATGAACCCCTCAACAAATTCATCCAAAACGACCATTTCAAGATGGAAACTCTCGAATCCATCCGTCTTTCGTTCAAACCAAACGACTGGACAGTCTCGATCGATCTGGAAGATACTTACCAACACGTCCCACTCCATCCAGCGATCACACACCTCTTTCGTTTCGTCTACAACCAAATGGTCTACAAATGCCGTTGTCTTCCCTTCGGCTTAAATGCAGCCCCAAGAATTTTTACGATGATTCTCAAACCAATACTGGCACGTCTTCACCAACACCAAATCCAAGCCAGTGCTTACCTGGACGACTGGGCCCTCAACAACCCGGACCCCCAGACCCTAGAATTCAACAAAGACAAGACCATTTCACTTCTAAACCATCTCGGCTTCGAAATAAACTATGCAAAGTCACGTCTCCTGCCCGCCCAATCCTTCACGATCCTCAGGGCTTCCTTCAACCTACAATCAGCGACGATCGCACCCTCCCCGCAACGAATAGCAGACCTCCTACAACACGTTCGCCTCTTTCGCTCGAAAACAAGCTTTTCTTCCCGAGAATTGAACTCCCTCATCGGGAAAATGGACCCAATGGCAGACCTCATCCCCTACGGCCGTTGGATGGTCAGGCTTTTCCACCACCACCGCATAGACAATTGGGCAATCAACCAGGACCTGCCAGACAAGCAAATACCCTTCAGTCCCGACTTCCTTCTAGACTCCCTTCTCTGGTGGTCGGACGTCACCAACCTCACGAAGACGCAACCTCTTCACGAACCTCCACCCGATTTGCTCATCTTTACCGACGCATCGAAAACCGGATGGTGTGCTCATCTGGGAACCCACGAAATTTCAGGCCTTTGGTCCCCAACATGCAAAGACCACATCAACATCTTCGAGCTTCGTGCAATCCTACTCGCCCTACAACATTTTCTCCCAAGGATCCAAAACAAGACCATTCAAGTTCAGGCGGACAACACGACTGCACTGGCCTACATCAAGAAAGAAGGCGGCACAAAGTCTAGATCCCTACACAGCCTGACCTCAGAGATTTTCAACCTGTGCATTCCGCACAACATCACACTCGCTGTCACGCCAGAAACCTCCGACGGGCGAATGGTGCCTCAAGAAATCCATCTGCAAATCTCTCTTAACCATCTGGGGCACCCCAATACTGGACCTATTCGCCACGAAGCACAATGCCCGACTTCCCCACTACATCAGCCCAATTCCGGTTGGAACGGCGATAGCAGTCGACACCCTGACATTTCCATGGCACAACCTATACGCCTACCTCTTCCCCCCCTTCAAGCTCCTTCCACAAGTTCTTCTAAAAATAAGAGAAAGTCAGAGCTTATTCCTGCTCATAGCCCCCCTTTGGCCATCAGAAGCGTGGTTCCCACTCCTTCTAGACCTAGTAGTCGACACTCCAAGAAGTCTACCCCTTCAAGCCGATCTTCTGTCACAACAGAAGGAACAAAGCTACACCCAAACCTACCGAACCTCAACCTACATGGGTGGCTACTATCGTCAAACTCCTCAAAGAGGCCGGAATTCATTGAGAAGAGGCCGAACGCATCGCCTCGAAAGCTACCAGGGACTCCACTAACCGAATGTACGATAGCCACTGGGCAAAATGGATTCGTTGGCGTATCACAAAACAAATTAATAATGTCAACCCACCTCTTCCCACCCTTCTGAAATTTTTCACGAATTTGTTCAACGTAGACAAACTCAAAGGTTCCACAATCCTGGTCTATCGCTCAGGTCTAAACACCGTCTTCAAGGCCGCTAACAACACCAACTTACTGGATAACTATCGCATTTCAGCCCTTTTACGCTCATTCGAAAACGAAACACCCACAACTAGAAGAACATTAACGGACTAGGACCTGTCGCTTGTTCTCCAGTCTCTAATGGAGGAACAATACGAACCTGTACAAGACAGCTCCATCCATCTCATGACTCGCAAAACTGTGTTTCTCGTCACCTTAGCAGCTAGCCTTCACTGTTCTGAAATTCAAGCCCTCTTTGCAGATCCAGCATACTGCATTTTCGGGCCTTATTTCTCCTCTGTCACCTTATATCCAAGGTCTACCTTCAGAGCAAAAACTCAAAAACCTTCAGAACCCCCGAAACCAATGACCTTTCCGGCCCTGTCCACCATAGTAGGAAACGAACTCGAATGCCTCCTTTGTCCAGTTAGAACATTACAGTTCTACCTAGCCTGTACGCCTCACGAGGACATCCGCCGTGGCAGAAACCAACTTTTTCTACCAGTAGATCCCCAAACTGGCGAAACCTCAGCAGCCATAGTATCGCGGTGGATTAAGAAGACCATTGAGGCAGCATATGATAAACAAGCCACAAATGAGAGCATGAGAGTCACAGCTCATGAAGTAAGAGCTATCTCCACATCAAGGGCCCACCATAACGCTCTCCCTATGAAAGAAATACTTGCAGCATCATGGCGTCATCAATCAACCTTCACCTCCCACTACTTGAGGGATATGTCAAGGGAAGAAACTGGACTACGCCGGCTGGGACCAATTGTCACAGCCAGAACTGTGGTCAAACCCCCATTAAGCACTCAGAACAAAGCAGAAGCAAGCCATCCATGAAGGAAGCAAGCCATCCAGATGGAAGCAAGACCCACAAACAATGGTCTTTTTCAGGGCCACCAACCCCTACGAAAGAGACCCAAGCTCCTGTTTTTCAGATTGTTCTGAATAAAGTGCAAATTTTTCTCTTCCAATTAAAAATTTTTTGGGGAACGCCTGCTTGCATCCGGGGCGCTCGTCAGGGCGGTGCCCGCCACCATACTCTGACGAGGTCAACTGATAATGCAAAATAATCAGGTTAAGATGTTTTGGCAATAAAGAAAGAACATTTAGCCGGCCCCCAGCCAGGCCGGCTAAAAATGTTTTTTTTTTGCCTTAAACATACTTAACCTAACTCCCGCCCTGCCTCCCCTCTCGAGTCACCGCCTGACACATTGAGAGTAAAATGAATGCCGATAGCGTGCGCGCTGTCGCTTTTATAAGGGAGCACTGCCACGCACATGCGCAGTAGGGACATGTCAACAGGCGGCTACGCACCCGAAGAAATCTCCAGGGGAACATCGTATTGGGACAATGTAATGCAAAATTATCAGGTTAAGTAAGTTTTAGGCAAAAAGAAACCATTTTTAGCCGGCCTGGCTGGGGGCCGGAAAAATGTTCTTTTTCTTCAGAACTGTTGAATAAATGAAGGGAATGTCTACTCTGAGAACGTCTAGCTCATTTTCACTTGCGAACAAATTTACCAAAGTTGAAGATACTCGATCTTCAGAACTGTCGAAAATTTGCCGAAATATTGAGTATGTTTCTTTTTTTTTCCTGAGATTGTGTATTGTGAAAATGGAAATTTTGTACCAATAATAAATGCTTACCAAATTTCGGCTATTTATTTTTGTATTTGAATTTACTCTTTTTGCTATTTTATAATAATAATAAGACTTTCTTTGAACCATTTAAAAGAGGACCACTAACAGCACGTCAATTTTAAAAAACAAACTTAAGCAAATTCGCATTAGCAGATGCTCGTCGAAATTTAAAAAGAATGAAAAACTTCTTGGGAAAAAGAAAAAGGGATTAAAAATAAGAAATCTGGAATTAAGGAGAATAGGGGTGACTGGCCTCAAGGGCAGTTTTCAGGGCGCAATAAGTGTGCCCTTAAATCACACATATTAAGATTTTTGCCGAACATATGTAACGACGGCGACGAAACAATGTCATTAGGGAGCGAGTTCCAAACTGGAACCACTCTCAGACCAAAAAATGATCTCCTGCAATTCAGGTTATACTTGGGATTTACAAGCCTGAAGTCATTTTCCCGGGTTCGAGTCTCAATACTAAAATCAAAAAGCGGTAAATCGACCGAGAGTAATAAGTGAATAATTTTGAAAGTAAGGATGAGATCAGCCTTCAGACATCTACATTCGAGGGTATCGAGTTTGAGTATTTTTAATCGCTCGCAATAAGGTTTCGTTCCTAGTCCAGGAAATCTTTTTGTATGTCTCCTCTGGACTGCTTCAATTTTGTCAATGTCCTTTAAAAGTTTTGATGACCAGATCTGGCTTGTATACTCCAGAACTGGGCGAACATAGACTTTAAAGGCCCATAGTTTTGTTTCAGAGTTCCCCGATTTAAAGCAGCGTTGAACAATTGCAGCCCTGTGACCGGCCATAGCGGCGATGTGGTCACAATGTGTAGTAAATTTGAGGTCATCCTGAAACCAGACACCAAGGTCCTTAAGGCATTTTTCTACGACCTCCAGGCTTATAGTCTCAAGACTGTAGTTAAAATCAACATTTTTTTTTTCCAAAGTAAAAACTATGGCATTTTTAAGTTGAAAGAGGTAGTTGCCAGGTTTTTGACCATTCGGAAATAGAGTCAGTACTAAGTTGGAGTCTAAGGCTGTCGTCATTAGTGATTATTGGTAAGTGCAGTTTCAAGTCGTCGGCGAATTTCTCTTGAGAAACCATGGAAATTGGGCTCGTTAAGTCATTCAGAAAAAGGACAAATAGCAATGGTCCCAGAACCGACTTTTGGGAAACGCCACTTATGACTGGTGACGAATTAGAAAGAACACGGTCTACAATTGTTGGCCGAGTACGACCAGAAATGAAGGCTCCAATCCATTGGATAAGGTTTCCTCCAAAACCACATCTTTTAAGTTTGAAAATTAATTTAGAATGTATGACAGATACGAAGGCCTTTTTGAAATCGAATAGTATAGGCCAGGGTATCCAAGGCCTGTTTGGATACCCTGGTCAAGTGCCTCAGACCATTTATCAAGTGCAACCAAAAGTTGGTGTACTGAAGATCGATCGGGCATAAACCCAAATTGGTCATCATGAACGATTTTAAATTTATTGATGTGGAGTATCATACCTTTGTTTATTATGGTTTCCATAATTTTACGTGGTACTGTTGTAAGTGAGATTGGCCGGTAATTTGCAGTTTTCCAACATGAAGGAAGGATTCCTGTAGTGAATGAAAGGAAAAAAAGGTGTTGGAAGGCCTCGGCAACTTGGTCACCAATTTGTTTGTAGTAAAATGTGGAGAAGCCATTCCGGACCAATTGATTTACTCAGTTTCATATGGAAGATAGCTTTCTTAATATCGGTGAGCCTGAACAGGATATTGGAGCATTGCAGTTCACTCTGCCATGTATGCCCAAGAGCTGTAAGAGGTTCAATTTTGTCGTCAATCACACCATTTTGGGAAAAGTTTTCGTTCAGTGCCTCTGCCTTGTCTTGTGCTTTTATTAGAAGTTTACCCTCCACCCCGGTTGGGGGAATGAACCGGACTGAATTTGTTTTTAGCCTATAGAAACGAAAAGGGCAGTTGACATGGTCAGCATATTTTTTTTTGCACTCAGAATATTTAATTTTGTTTACGTTTGTTTTACAGGAACGGTACCTGCACCATGCATCCAGTTTTTTATGTTTAAACCTGGTTAGCTTTTTACTGTGAATATTTCTGTTATTCCTTGCTTTTCCCTTTCGTGGTGTTGGAGATTTGGTGCAGAGCGCAGTACAATCGCGGATTACAACCAGAAAGTGTTCCCATGCCTCGTTCACATCGGAGAAGCACCCAACTCTTCTCCCCAGTCAATGTATCCCAAATGGCCTTGAATAAGCGGAAAATTAATTTGCGGTTTACCAGGTTGGTAAGAAATAGAGAAGTTCTGGTGGAGCATAAAAGAAACCATGTTATGGTCACTAGTTCCCAGTTCCATGAGGATGTTAACATTAAATACTGCACGATCATCGTCTGTGAAGATTAGGTCCAGAATATTATTGCCCCTTGTTGGTTCAAAGACCAACTGATTAAGACCACAATCGGCAATAATCTCTAGAAAAGCACTTTGAACTTGATCATTTGAGGGTACAGATTTCCAGTCAACAGTAGAGAGATTTAGGTCTCCTACCACATTGTTAGTAGAATTTGGTAACTTGGACGATTTAATGAATGTACTCATCTTGGTCACACTGTTTTCATTAAAACCAATTGGGATGTAACAAAGGATAAAGTTAAATTTGGAATCGGCCAATTGTAATGACATTGCCTCGGCACCGTCAACAAAGTGACTAAAACAAAGGTTAAGTCCCGTTCTGTATACTACTGCAATCCCTCCCGCACGGGAACCCGGATGACGTCGTGCAATTTCGAAGTCAGTACAATTAATCACCATAGCATCAGTGATCGAGTCATTTAACCAAGCTTCTGTGATAAAATAAAGATCGTGCACGTTTTCAGCAAGGAGCGAGTGAAAGGCTGCCACGTTTGTTGACAGACTGCGTGCGTTCAAAAGCAAGCACGTCAAATTTTTGTAAGTGTCAGTCAAAATCTCTTCAGTACTTGCGAGATGTGTGTCTTCATGGGGATAAGACTTGTGTATATACTGCCCCAATTAAAGATTTAAGTTTTCCGATGCTGTATCTTCAGCTGTGTTTCTCCCCTTGTTACACAGTACATTCAAAATTTCGTGTGAAAGAGCCTTTTTCCTGAAAGGTCAGGTGGATCCCATCACGTGCCCATAGGACCCCACTTTGTCAGAAGTAAACGGTCGATGGAAATATAGTTCATGTTTTGCGCAACACAAAGGTCTATCAGCAGGTTATTTGTAATAACAATTTTTGGGTCATCTTTACGGTTTCTTCCATTACATCTTGGGAAAATGTTAATAAATGTTTTGTTCAAGTGGTCAGCAATTTGCTTTTAGGCTAATGATTTAGTTTTATTGTTAACCAGAACTAAAGTATATTTTCTTTGCTGATTAATTAAATGCATTAAATAAAAATTATTTTTAAATCAATATGTTATCTCAAACAAACCTTGAACTTGAAGTAACTTAACTTTGCAATGGTTAATTGTTTAATTTCAAACAACAAAATTTTGCCCCCCTCCCCCCCTTTCTCTTTCCCCTTTCCACAGCCCACACGTAATATTGTCTGGACATATCTTTATTATCAGTGATAATAACTAGTTTTCTACCTGGCTTCATCTACAATTATTTGCTCTTTTTTGTGAAAGCAGCAGCTATTTGGTAATCAATAATATTTCTCGAAATTTTGTCTACCTTTTAAATTGTGTCTTTTCTCTGTGTTTCAGTATCGAGTCCTAATCAACCAGTGTTTTGACTGTTGTTTTGGCCTCGGCACGCAGTATGAATGGAGTGCGGTGTCCACTCCTGGTCAGGGACATCCACTCCTCCAGGATAATAATGGCGGTGTTCAGAACGCCACATACGTGAGTTGTGTTTCTGTAGTAAGATTGTACATCCTGGGGGGAAAAAAATAACTTGGTTTTACATTGGAATTCACAATTTTATGTTTCCTATACAACGTTAAACTATAATACAAACGTATAAAGATTTTCTCCTCTTTTTCCGAACCAGCTCTAGCTCCGAGACAAAATATGAACTTAAAAAATGTGAAATTTACTCCATAGCTTTACGTGTCTTTTCCTGTGTGAAAACTATCCATTTGATAGTGTTAGTACTAAGAAGTTTTGTTCTTTCAGTCACATGGGTTTTGGATAAATAAAGTTTGAAAATATTTATTTAATATGCATTAGGTAACTAGAATACCACTCATTATTTGTGCATGTTTAAGCGATAATATGAATCGTTTGAAATAATTAGCTTTTACACTATTAGCCAAATACATTTCTAGTTGCGGCGAACAATGCTGTTTCCATCCAGAGAGACTAAGTCCAGCCAGCCTGCTCTTGTACTCCGCAGTGCGCATGCGCACCTTCTGCCATGTAAGGCGTCGGAAGCCTGATAGCTTCGCCTTTTATTTTCTGGCACTCATTGGAAGACGATGTGTGTTCGTCTCTCTCCTGACTTGCTCTTTCACCTCAGCGAAAGAGATTGGATTTCACTATCTGTCATCTTCTACGAGTTATCTCCTTGATCAAGCCACCCCTGGTTTACATCATGGGCCCTTCTTTCGCTAACCATACTTTCAGCAGTGCCCGTTCTTCTTCTTTTGCTGCTTCACTGGGATGTGTTGGGGCTTGCCTCCCTTCTTTCACTGCTTCACTGCGATATGTTGGTACTTGCTTCCTTTCTTTCGCTCTTCATTACCCGTTCCCAACCTGGCTCTTCACTGCTGAAGCTTCTGGCCCTGCAGTCCTGCTCCTTCTTCATGTCATGGTGTATGACGAAATACGGTTTCCCCTCACTCATTCTGCCTTACAGGCTTACTTTTCTTCTCCACAACTATGACTAGAGCGAAAGACAGCTTCAACCTCATCTTGGCATTGCCATGGTGGCAAAAAGACATCTTTTCTGCCCTGCAGTCCTTTTCCTCTTTTTCCACACTGATGGCTACAGCCAAACACACATGTTCTGCCCGCGGATTCACGTCTCTTCCTCCACAAGGCGGCAAGATGACCTTCTAACTCATCCTGTTCGTTTCCCGCCCTCACTGATGTGCTCCCTCACTTCTGTGGCCTTCAGAACCTACCACCACACGTGAAGCTTTCGGCTTCTTTTGGGGAATTTTCCCCTTCCCACTCTGCCTACACCCGTCTAAAAAAAAAATCCACCACCAGCGGCCCTCTTCTTTCATCAGCCTAAACACGTTTTCTTTCCACCAACCTTTTGCACTTCACCACAGGTCCTACCATGTGTGCCCAACGCCATTCCTGTTGCCGCATTTTCATGATGTCGAGAAGTTTTCCCTTTCCCTCGTGATTTAGGCCAGTTTTAAGTCTGATCGGCCCGCCCTCGGCCTTGCTCACCTGTCTACCGTTTCTCTTTCGCATCGCTGACACCAGCTCACCGCACCGCGTTGGCCCACCACCTTCTGCACGCATTCTTTACCTTATCACTCGTCACGCCCATTTTCTCGCCATCCCGTTTAAAGTTTTCAATCATCGCACATGTCATGGCCAAGGTTCTAGGGGGCAAGAGCGCTCGTCCGCCATCCAGTGAGCCACCAAAACCTTTTAAAGCTGGTTCACCTGCTCCACCTGGTTATGTTCCATCGAGCTATGTTTCCTGTCATTGTCAAGGAATTGTTCTAGTGTTTCTAAACTAAAGCCGCATTCTGCGTGTCGAGTTCATCGGCAGTGTGACTATTACTTTCACCCATGTATTGTGTGTATGCCCATAGACAAGGAAAAATGGAATGATGTTCTTTTCATTCAACACACATCTGCGCGTCGCCAAGACTAGATTCACCGCAAGAAGGCAGCTGAACTTTCTTTTGGTACACCCCTTTCTAAACATGGTAAGTCGTTGGGCCATCGTCATCATCGTTCATGTCTGCCCCACCCAAAATCACAGTACATTCTTTCAAGAAAGTTGTGTCATCATCAAAACCCACGCAACCAGCATGTTCTCGCCTTCCGTCTTCGCAAGCATGTTGCCGCTTTCACAAATTACATTGTAGTCCCGACCAGTTTGTCCACCATTTCACGTCGGGGTGTGTTAGACTGCCCTGCAAGCACAACCATTGTGCCGTTTTCTTCCACATCGGTATTGCCACCTCCCACACGACGTTTACAGGTGAGATTGTCTTCACTTGCCACTGTTTCTTTGGCGATTCTCGTCTCAGTGTCTCGGGAGCTACCACTGCTGTCACCACTGCGTCTTCGGCAGCACCCTCTTCTTCGGCCAGGAAACAACCACATTTCTCCTCGTGGTGTGCACTTCGGACGGCCCGTCTGCTTTCACCACAACAACTTCATGTTAGCTCACCGCTCCCTCATGCGGTGCAGTCTCTTTCCTGTTCTCCTCTCGCAATTTCTGACTTCCCGGTTATCCCCTTGGAGTCTGCATTTCATTAGCTTCACACAGCACACATCCTCGGCTATTTGTTACCGTGTTGTCATCACGACGTCTGTCAACGACTCCTGCTGAATAGCTTGCCGACCTCACCCCTGTCTCTTCTTGTATTTGGGCCCAGAATGCCGAGGCCGTCCATCACTCTGACTGCTGGTTTGAGTGCTTCAGGGGACACCCCCCCCCCTACATAGTCAGGCAGTACGTCTGTCCCTCCTGCCGTTGATACGTTGCACTCGACTTCGTCCCTCCCAGCGAATTTCCTCAAGCTGAAAGATAAGCTGCTGGCTAACGCCAACCTAACTCCCACACAACTACAAGCTGTCAACCTGTACGTCGCTCCGGTCAACATCTTCTTTAGTGACTTCTTTCTCCAAAAAGTCAAGATAGGAAATAAATACAAATCATTGAGACATAAATTCAAATATTGGACTGTCAGGTGCTTTTTCTGCGCATGAAGTTTGTCACCCCTCGCCCTTCCAGTTTTGACGCGGTCTTCACGTCCTTAAAGGGTGCCGCCTATGGCTCCATGCCTCCTGCCGCAATCTAGATATAGCTGTTTTCCCGCTTAGCCGAAAATTTTGCGAACATGTCGTATATGCCCAGTGGATCCTGCTGTTTCGATGAGCCTCTGAACCTGACGGCTCACTGGGCAACTTTCAGGATGGACCAAGCGCAAGTTCTACGCGACGCAGACAAGACGCTGTTGTCCGAAAACAGTTCACAGCCTTATTCGGAGGGAAGTCAGCACACCCCAACCATCCCTACCGCTGGTATAGGACCCCCTCCAGTCCCTGCTTCGGACCTTCTCACGATGCCTGACCTTGACAGCTTTGGGCCACGCGTGCATTGCCTGACGATATTGTCTCCATGTACCCATCTGACAGAATTCATCCGTCGACTTGTGCTCGCCCGCTCTGCTATCTTAGAAACTCTCACCATTATGCCCTGGGTCCTCCTGCCCTAATCATAAGCAAAAAATCGAGATTTTCACTGTCGCCCGAACTTCTACCTCCTTACACCGCAGACGATGCAGTTTTCACCACCCCATGGGCTAACACGTCCCGCTGGCCTTCGGATGGACGTGACCCTGAGCCTTCGTCGCACACGCAGCCTTAACCCCTCTAAAAAAAAAAACCCACGACAACAGCCAAAAGCTATCTCATTTTCATCCTATGCCACTTGGGGTAGAGTTTTCTTCAGATCTCAGCCAACGTCTTACGCCTCCTTCCCCCTTAATCTGGTCCTGCCCTCGTTCCAACTTCTTTCAGGCTCTATGTTCTCCCTAGCATCAGTACGCTGCCTTTTGCTTCGCCTGTACTCCGTTGGATAAAACCTTTCTTATCAACCAGCTAACACTGTTCTTATGTCCACGCTCGTCTCGAGACATCCTCATCATTTGTTCAAAGTCCATGACTCCAGCTATCTTCCCTTTGAGGACCCTCAGTGCCACCATCAAGCGGATGCGAGAGCCATGCCGACACACTTTTCTGCGTGTCCTCTCTTAAAACCTTAGAATTCGAACTTTGCTTCTCCCCTCTTCGTCTGGAACTGGTTCATGAGATGCCCATTGCCCAGCCTTACGCTATTCGGAACGTTCTACACAGACTGCTTCTCTCCTCACAGAGTCCTCACGCCTACACCTCACAGAGTCCTCACGCCTACACCTCACAGTACACAGTAGTCATATTCCTGGCCATGCTTCCGATCTCCCGGTTCCTGGTTCATCGGGGCCTGCTTTTGTCTCACATGTTTCCCACGCCACTCTCTTGAACCTGCCCTGATCAACGTCGTAACGCCTACAGCACACTATATCCACAATTTCTATGTCATATTGCTGCGCCCCGCGACCGCTTCCTTGGGTCACGATTGCCCGAGATTTTACACATGTGCCCTTCACTCTTCTGCAAAGCCTTTCTGGATCCTTGCCTCTTCGTGCCTCCCCCACCCCCCTTCAAGCACCACCTCGTCCTCACTCCTTGCTCCTTCTGTAGCTGTTCTGGTTCGGTATTTGTAACGACAACCCTTCCTGGCTCCTGTCAGGTACCTGTTCTTCACTCACCTCTGGTTTGTGGGAAAGCCCTGCTCTCTACCCCGAGGGAACTCGTCAAGTGGTTCCTGACGCCGGCATTGAGGAGGTTTACGTTTTGCTATAAATTGCAGGTGTGTAAATTTTCGCCGCAACTATAAATGGAGAATTGCCGTAGCAGCGGCTAAATTTTCTTTCTATTTCTTAAGGCAAAAATATACATTACGCTATACCTCCCAGCCTCCCCTCTCGAGTTACCACCTGGTAGACATATTGAGAGGAAAAAAAGGTGAAACTCCCAGGAAACTACTTGGGTGGCTACTTTCAGCAGACTTCTCAACGAGGCTGGAATTCCTGAAGAGTAAGCCATCAGAATCGCGAACAAAGCTATCAGATTCACAGAATTTATGACAGTCATTGGAAGAAATAGTTTCATTGGTGTTACTTACGGAAAACCAATCCAGTTGATCCCACTTTACCAGACCTACTGAGATACTTGGCCCTCTTTGATTCAGGCTTAAAAAGATTTACCATTTTAGTTCACCGCTCTGCCTTAAACTCTGCCTTTAAAGGCGCAGGGAAAGAAAATTCACTGGAAGACTATCGCATCTCAACACTGATAAAATCTTTCGTAATTGAAAGACCCGCAACAAGAAGACTTTTCCCAGACCGGAACCGTTCTCTAGTTTTAAGCTCTCATGAATGAACCATACGAACCCATGCTAAACTGCTACCTTCACCTGTTAACAAGGAAAATCATGTTCTTAATAACTCTAGCCTCAAGCTTACGATGCAGCAAAGTACAAGCACGTTCTTTTTCTTTGAAGATTACAAGGCAGTCTCATTAATGCCAAGAGCGTCATTTAGAGCTAAATCCCAAAAGCCCAACAAACCATAATACCTGGAATCATTCCAGCTCTATCCTCAATCACAGGTGATGAGCCTGAAATATTTCTGTGCCCAGTTCGAGCTTTAAGATTCTACTTGGAAAGGACTGATAGCAACGAGATTAAGAAAGGCTGAAACCAACCTTTTTTACCCTAAAAAAAAAACTTTGGTGAAATTTCAGCCGCAGTGATAGCTAAATGGATCAAAACTGTAATTCTGATGCCTATGAAGCTTCTGACATTGATTGGTACAAAAATAACATCCGTATCACAGCACATAAGCTAAAAGCCATTTCTACGTCTTGGGCCTGCCGTAGCAGGTATCCACATTGCTGAAATTCTACAAGCCGCTTCATGGAGGGCCGCATCAGTCCTCACATCTGACACATCACACTACTTCAGGAACATTACTACCCACACAGGCGGACTTCACAACCTGAGACCTATCATCACTGCCAGAAGTGCCAACCGCTGAAACACTAGGAGCAGATTTAGAACAACCACCCTTTTCAGGACCACCAAATCATAAAATAATATTCTGAATCCTGTTTTTTAATTTAGTTTAGTGCTTAAGTTCGTGACTTTTGGTCGTGACTTTTAGCTTCTAACCCCTGGGGAACCCGTCAGGTGGTGCCCGCAACCAGATTGACAAGGTGTATTGTAAATGCTGAATTTCCAGATAATGCAACTCTTCGTAACAATAGAAAGAGAGAATTGCCACTGCAACGGCTAAATTCTGTTCCTGCTGCTTATAAATGAAAGTATACATTACCTGTGCCCACCCTACCTCCCCTCTTTAGTCACCACTAAGCATATTGCAAGGAATAAAAGATGGTAATTATGCGCCTTGAGCACTTTTATATTAACATGGAGGGGGTGCGCGTGCACACTTAAGGAGTTAGCAAGCTGGCTGATGATTGGTTTAAATCTCTATGACAAAATAGCATTTGAGAATAAAAAGGCTAAAACTTACACGTTAATGTATATTTTCATTTTCAAGCATAGAAACAGAATTTTGCCGTTGCAGTAGCAATTCTCTTTTTAGAGGGCGAATCGACTTGTGCCAAAGCCTATTGAGGAATAGCCGTATAGAAAGGCTTGAGAAATGCCTTCCTTATTTTAAGTGTCCTAACCAACAGGAATATTATTGTTCTTTAAATCTTTGTGTTTTTTATAAAAGACTGGATGTCTTATTTTCAGGAGTCTTTGTCTGAAATCGTCCATTCATGCCCAACTTTGTCAGTACCTTCCATGTTCATGCCTGGGCTCATACTTCACATTGAGACGTCACCTATGAGGTATGTGACATAAGAGACCTTAAGCAAAAAAAATGAACCATCTTTTACTTTGGATGTTTGAAATCAATCGATCACAAATGTACCTCTCAACTTCAAAAACAAAAATACATTCAGTACGGTATTTTGTGAATATTCGATAAGCCTAATAGTCCGAGTGTTGTTAATTTCGGTCTGTCCTATCTTCTTCAGGTTTCCTTTCTTGTACTTGCTTCTGTTTTACATTGCCACGAGTGCTAGTCTGTTTGAAAATAACTGCCCAACGCTCGCACTCGCACGATTCGATTTGTGCGAGAGATGTGCCCCTAACTATTAAAAAAAAAAGTAAAACCAAGGTTTACCATCGAAAAACATCTTTTCAATTCATACTGTGAAAATACCAATCAGTTATTAAAATAACATAACAAAGTTCGCTTAACTTCACATCACGGACTCCATTCAGTCCAGCAAATTTTGTATATCCCGCAGATATCTTCCTCAGGCTTTGAGGATTTTCTAACTTTTTATTACATCTTCGTCTTCATCAGCAAGACCATCGCTTTACTCACTTATGCATTCGAATTTGGCCACGATCGTAGCGTCCCGTATTTATTGGGCTGCATGCGTGGTGCTCTTGTTAGCCTCCTTTGTCGGTACAACTGCTCGCCGTGCTCTTTTCCAACTAAGTGTGCAACTTCAGAGAAAACTTGGCCTTTGATATTCATCAAAAGCACTCCATTCTTTTCATGTTAATTGCAAGTGATTCAAGACAATGGAGGTGGGAATCTCGTGCAGAATGGAGAGTGGGAATGATCTATTTGGAAGGCGTGAGTGAAAACCTCTGAAGTATGATCTCCAAGAAAGGATTTACCACCTTCTTTAGAAAAGGCAATAATCTAAAATCACTGGTGATGAAAAGAAGAAAATCACAAGAGTGAAAGTACCGAACGAGTGACTCAAAAGGTTAAAGATGGGAAATATGGTTACCGTAAATTGCCTAATAAACGCCCTGGCTTTGTTAACGCGGGGGGGGGGGGGGGGGGGGGGGGGGGGGGGGGGGGGGGGGGG
>JAHWFP010035936.1:63531-105835 GCA_023313725.1 Lithobius niger
CCCCCCCCCCCCTCTTCTCTCCAATCTTTTTTTTAGTCAATCATGAAATTGACTAAAAGCTTCAAACGTTTAAAGAAATCAACGCATTATCCCTTTAAATCTTGGTCTTTCTGCAGCAAAATTAACGAAAAGATTCATAAATTTTACGAAATCAACATTTAATTCAACACGATTCACGGGAGCATTTGTAATCGCGCAAAAGTTGGTAATATGGATTCAGTCTAGTGAAAACGCTATACTTTTTCTCATTTATTCTCAAATTTAGTTTATTAGCTCGTCCTCCTTCCAATATCTAACATAATTCAAAGTTAAAACTAATTTTTAACCATCACAAAACCTTCAAAACAGACACGCGATTCACGATCGGAAAACGCCAACCGAAGTAACGTCATAACGGATGCGGTAGACCGGATGTTTCAAGCGCTTACGTGGTCTTGACGCGTCCACCACTTCGCGTCCACTACTGGGGCCCACGGGTCCAGACTTACGCGTCTATTTCCGCCGGAACTTCCGTCTTGGACGACAATATATAACTCTATGGTGATAAATGTCAACACATGCGTTTTCCAGCGGGTGAATCACATTGTCTGTTTTGGAGGTTTGTGTGTTTGAAGGCTAAATATTAGTTTTAACTTTGAATTATGACGATCTAATAAACTAAATTTGAGAATAAATGGGAAAAAGGTAGTGTTTTCACTAGACGGAATCCATATTACGCACATCAATGATCGATCGCCTAATATTGCCGACTTTTCCGTGTTCCAAATGCACCCGTGAATAGTGTTGGATTAAATGTTGATTTCGTTAAATTTATGAACATTTTCGTTAATTTTGCTGCAGCACAACCAAGATTTAAAGGGATAAAGCGTTGGTTTTGGTAAACTTTTAATCAATTTTCCGATTCGCTAAAAAAAAAAAAAGATTGTGTTAATGCTAGATTGAACCCAGACCACGCAAGTGAATAATCAACTTTACCGTGATGGATTTAAGCCTAAACGGCCACCCCAAAAAATATGTTAAGGTCAGAAATTTTGTTTTAGCCTTGTTAACGCCCCCTCCACTTTTTGATCGAATTAATTTTAGCCGCCCATGGGCGTTTAATAGGCGATTTACGGTAATACCAGAGAAGGTGTTTATCGTGTCCCATGCAATGGATGCAGTGCTGTGTTCATCGGTGAAACGAGAAAAGGAGTGCGAACGAGATTGGCCAACACATGAGTGACACCTGGAACGAAGTGGGAGACAACAGCATTGCTCTCCATTGCATGGGCACTGAACATGATATAAGATGGGAAAAAACAGAAACACTGGTCAGCTCAAACACAGCGAGAGACACCCACCTGAGGTGCCTAGAATCGATTGCCATCCAATACCACAGAAGACATTCAGTCCCACTGATGAACATCCAGGGGCCGTCCAACCCGAATGTTGTGCACCTTATAGGAAAAGACCTTGATTCCCTGCTCCAGTGCAAGTAGTTGAAAACGAGTGAACGCGACAAGCAAGAGCGATGCATCGAAAATACCAGCGGCCACAACGTTTACCGCAATGGTTGCCAAGTTCGAAAAGCCAGTTGTGTCGATGTAGAAAAGCCCAAAACTGAGGAAGACAGAAGTACTTCTGTCGAAAATTCGCAAGGTATTATTAATATCTTCGTTTTGAAAGTAAGCAAAAATGAGTTTCGAACTATATATGAGTGTTAAGTGTGCGATTGCAAAGCCAGCTGGTCATCACTATCCCTTCTGAAGCTTTTAATTAATAATTAGGGTGAATGATACAGTTCAGTAAAATTATGATTAAAAAGCGAATTAAAAAAAATGTTTGTATGGAATTTTCTACTGGCCATGTGTGCCGGTAAATTCTTAAAAATACTGGACCACCCAAAAAATTACTGTCATTTTCCGGTGGGCCGGTGCTAATTTCGCGCCCTGGCAATGATTTAACACTATGTACCTAAAAGACGCAAGCTAAATCTTAAGTTGAAAGTTCATAAAATAAATTTAAAGTACATTCAGTAAAAGCTTAATGACTAAGTTACAGAACTCAAAATACCAAAATCACAAATCTCGACTTCACAGTAAAATTATCACTTTGGCAGAATATTAATTGGTTTTGGAGTAACACATATTAGATCCGTTAAAAAAAACTCTGGAAGCCAAATTAAGCATGCGACGACCTTCTTTTCAGAACATGGACATAAAAACACTATTTTAAAACCAATGGAGTGGAAGTTCTGATGTATACTTAACGCTGATATCGTGGAACATGCACGTGGAAGGAAAACCGGCGTATAGGAATATCTTCTTGATTAAATTGTTCACAGACTAAAGGCGATTCAAATACCAGGTTACACCAAAGCGGCTTCCCTGCCGAACATGCGTTTGGACCTTTAACACATGGGCGAACAAAGCGTGGAAAACTGGAAGAAACTTTTATAATGCACAATAGTCAAATGAAAAACAGCTTCTTCCGAAACGCTCACAAATTAAATTCACTGCTTCCAAAAATATGACAAGGAAAATAGTACTTCATTGCACACTTACTTCAAAAGTGGTCGTAACTGAAAAACAGGATAACTAGGCTCAATGACGGATTGCAAGGAGGAATAATTCTTGGCGACGGAACCAGCTTCCCATCTCAATAGAAATTGAGATTCTCCTCCTTTTATTAGAATTGTACTCGGCATACACAAATGGTCATCTCAGATTTGTTAAAATGACACTACGAAGAAGTAATATAACATTGAATGCAAATGAAGAATAATTGATATTAACGCTGAACGTCTGCTTGGGCCCGAGGTCCATGAAGGACCAGAGCAGGAATACGGCTTGCGTCCAGCCGACCGGTCTACTGCACAGGCAATCGTGGATGCTTATAAAATTTGAATGCTTACAAAACTCGCATGTGACGACAACGCCCTCTCTTGTGCGCCACCGTCAAAATAGCGACAGCAACTGACTTTAAAGAATCCACCAAACTAATAGCCTCACATAATGTATGGTCTAATAGAACTTAATACGTATTGGGTAAAACACAAACGTGAAAGCTTGGTGGACGGGTTAAATATTGATCAGTGTGCTTTGAAGAAAAGTAACCTGTCGCTGATGTAAACTAACTTGGCAAGAATTAGTTCGGGTTGATCATTGTGGTGAAACCTTGGTTGTGTGAAAAGAAACTGTAGGATCTGTTGCTTTGAAATTCATAATTCATGTTTATGAAAATGCTCTTCAAAAAATGTCAATAAATTCACGTTGTATTGCATATTTTTGACAGTTGTATAAACACTGGGCAGGCTTGGCTTGCTTCCCACTGCTATTCTTTCCAAGGTTAACATCTGAATGTCCGTTAAGCAAACTCGAAACTAGAGCGCTGCACCACTGATCTTTACAGAGTTGATTTACGCTTGGCACTATGCTGATTTCAAACTCGAAGAAAGATACTCATCTCAGGGCTTTACAGTCCTCGTACTGAAACATCTTGAAGGAAAACGCGTGAAGTTCATGAATATCCAACCATCAGCCCACTTCTACATACAACACCAGCACCACCCTATTCTTCAATGCCATCTGAGTGCCAAGTGGAACTCTGCTCTCAACATCGCTGCAAAACAGCTCAGTAAAGATCAGAGGTACTGACTTTAGAAAATTTACATAACATTAATTTGTTATTATTTAAAGTTTTGTTTAGTATTTTTATAATTCTGAACCTTAGCTGTTCCCATTTGATTAATGCAGATTGCTTTGGATAGTTAATTGTTTGAGTTAAATCGGCCCGATTTTAATCATTGACTTAAAAAATCAGAACATCATTTATTTAAATCATGATTGGTTATTTATTGTTTTTACACTAAATATTTGACTCAAAAATAACTGTGACATTCACCACAGTAAAATAAGTTTTGAAGGAACCAGAAATTAAAAGACAGGTGTTTGTCTGCTGGAATGGAATGCATTTTTTTCATCTTTGGACTTGTGTACACATGCTTACTCTTATTCCAAAGTTACTAAAGAAGGCTAACGTGTCAGGGGACCACCACCTAGGGGGAACCCCATTGTTAGTTGAAAATTTGCGCTCCACAGAGTAGTAACTTTTGGAAAAAGAGTAAGCATGTGTACACAAGTTAATCACCTCCAAAGTAAAAACGATCACTCTATATTCAATCTTTGGACATGTCCATTTAAAATTACGTAGTTGTTTGAGGGTGGAAAAAGAAGCTGAGCTACTTTTCAAAAACCGATAATTCGACCGTTTTACTTCGGTTGTTGTTCATGATAAAAACTACAACTTACGTCCAACCAAAAAGTCCACGTTTCAATGCTGAAAACTGGCGAATTTTCGATTGTTTTTACTAACAGTTTTCCTCAGGCGGTGGTCTGGTAAACTGCTCGAACTTTCCGTCTGCTCACCTTTGAACTTCCCACAAGTCTTGCTGCCTCACAGTGGGCCTTTTGTCAGTGTTCCTGGTTGTCGTGGATGCTTTCCTGCTCACTGTCACTGCGGGCACTCTCTTCCAATGTTGACTTTTTTTTGGAAGAAACTCATGCCGCTTGATGTCAAATTTATCACTCAGTTCAGGTGTCACGATTTTCACTATCTGTTTGAATGCCGGTTCCTGTACATTTATAAGACGCGCTCCTCTTTCTTGGCAATGTTGTATTGCCATCGATTCCAATGCCCGGAGGTGTGCCTCCTTGTTGGTGTTGGCCTTTAGCCTTAGAAGACTGATAGTAAAAACAGTCGAAAATTCGCCAGTTTTCAGCATTGAAACGTGGTCTTTTTATAGCCGACGAAAATATCCCTTACCTGTTTTATAGCGTTTCCCTCCTTTTGAGCTTTAATTCCCGTAGAAACTTAAAAGTTGGCTTCCCAGCCAGGCTTGTACTACTGCGTATGCGCAGGATTGGGCTGGCTATATATACTCGGCGTAACCGTCCGATGGCATCATTTCTCCTAGGGCGCTCACAACGATGTCACCGCCCTAAGCTCTTCCCACTCCATCCTCTTTTTCGGATCCGTTGGTCCTCAGGACCAGCAGGCTTCATCATCCCATAGGACGCATCCTACTCATCCTCGATCTTAGGATGACTTCCACTAGGATGTTCTCTGCTACTAAGGATCTCCCGGTTGAAGCTTTGCTCCCGGCCACCTCTACTCCTACTTTAGGAGCAGCTAGACGAAGGACTGATCCGTCCTCTCCTCGCACAAGGATACATCCGCCTCCCAAAGTGCTACACCACCGATCAGGACGCTCTCCTATCCAGCGATCCTCGACGATCCGACAGCCGCTCAATCCACCATCTGCTATCTTTCCGGCACTGCTGTTCTCCTTTCCATCTGAGGCAGCTAAAGGTGCTTTTCGCAGGAGCCGGCCCAATAAAGAACGCATCCCCTACATTTCACAAGCACCTTCATCCAGTAGACGTCCATCCTACCCGGTGGTCGTACAATACGGGGACGTTCGCTTTCCCTTCCGTTCCCATCCTTGCCTTCACCAGCTACTACTGTTCCTCTCGGCTCCTCAGACGAACTCTCACCCACTTTTCATCCGCTGTACTCTGTTCGTTTGCCCGTTCCATTCCCGATATTTCGTCAACTCTTTTACGAACCAGCCACTTCACCTAAGCTGTGTCTCTCATGGTCCCATTCATGATGCTTTGGAACACGGTCCTGCTCCTCCTCCTTCGCCTGTCTTCATTGACCTGTTTTGTGATGAATCACCATCCTCACCAAACTTCGACGTCCATTACACTGTCTTAGGACGACAGTCTCCGGAATTTCTATCCCTCACAAGGTGTCCACCTGTTCTTCGTTCCCATAAAATATCATTCCCGGGAACTGTTACTCTGCCATCAACATCAACAGGACACCTAGGGAAAGGGTCCCTCGACTCATCCTGTACCGTCACCCACACTCATTCCCGCAGTGTCTCCTGCACGTTCGTCATCACACCTCTTTGCAGTCGGCATCCCTTGGACGAACCCAGTGCCGACATATGTAATCTCTCGATTTACCTGCGGACGCGCAGTTGGCTCCGTTCTTGATTTTTGTTAAAAAAAAAAACAACAAAAAGAAAATAATACAAAGAAACGACAACAAAAGAGAAACATCCACATAAATCAGTCCTCATAAAGACCAGGACACAACATTCAGTCAGCTTAGGGTCCGTCCCCACTACATCACATCCTGGTCCTTACCCTTTTACCCACCGCCCTTGGGCTAATTTCAACAGCTTCATACCTATGTCACTATCATCCTCGTCCGACCTTACTTCTCGAACAACTGGCCCTACTGAGTCACGTTTTCTTTGGATCAAACTTGGCCTTTCACCCTTCATGGCCATTCCATTCCTCGGTCAACATCTTCAAACTCCTGCATCCTTTCACGACTGCAATAACTCTCCGTTAGAAATACACTTCAATCTCTTGAAGATTTAGTCCTCTGTTCCCTTCCAGGGACCTATCCTCTACTCTTCCCCCATCCCGGGGCACCCACGCTTGGACAGGGGACACATCTGACAGGCCTATGTCCTTATCCCCCTCTTTGCCAACTCATACCTCTCCATTCCCCTGTATTTTACGACTGTTCACACGTCGTATGATGCTAAAAAAAGGGGGAGGGGGAGGGGGAAGGGACACAGTTGTACCACGTGCCCTGTGTCACCTCCGTACCTCTCCTGCCTACACTCCGTTCCTACCTACAGTACTGTAATCGCTGAGTATGTGGTGATGCCGCGTTCCACCACCAGGCGCCACTACAGTCGCTCACCTCGCGGTTCAAAACGCTGAGCGCCTTACGGTTTTCTGTGTCCTGTTCGTCGTTCACCATCCGACTCCCCCTCGTCTGAAGATGCCAAAGTAACACCGGACACTGAAGTAGCGGTAACAAAGGAAGCAAATGTGCCTTCACCCAAGGCATGTAATTGTCTGGGTTTCTCCGAAAACTCCGCTGCGTTCCATTTCGATCCTCATCCATGCTGTCAGCGACACAGACAGTGTGACGGACAGGAACGTAACTGTCGTATCTGCATCTCTATTTCGCCAAGCTGATGGACAATCACTCGATGGAATCAACATCAATCAAGACAACGGATGCAACGTGCAGCCAAGAAGCGAGAAGATTTACGAGCCCTTAAACAATCCCAAGTACAAGCTCCGAGTCCGACCACTCCTTCACTACCAAAGAAAGCCACCAAGCATTCTGCGTCAGGTCCGCTACCCCCCTTTCAACCTCTGAAATGGCCTGCCCTTCGCGACACCGAAGCAATTCTTGCAGTAGCGGGAACGTCAGGGCCCAAAACATCAGTAAAACTCAAGGTTGCTCGTCAACGTCTCGTCCCCACTAAGACGCCATCCTCAACATCAACCAACACTCTGAAACCGTCGCTACCGTTTTCCAAGGTACCACGTTCTTCTGCGTCCTTATCCTTCCCAGCTCGTGTTTTGTCTGCATCCCCTCCGAAGAAATTTCAAACGTTCTCTCCAGCGGACGTGCCATTCCCCTCTAAACCTAATCCGTTCCCTACCGCACCAGTGCTTCGAACAGCAATCACTATGGGTTTGCATCTTTCGGCCTGGGAACAAGAACATCTGGACTTCAACCTAAAATTTCTCTTTGAATACCTGGATGGGTTTGTCACGGAACTCGACACCCTTCGCTCCGCTCAATCTAATACTGCATCTTTTACAAGAGGTGGCAGCATCTGCTGAAGCCCTCCAGTCAGAAAACACTCTCCTCTGTGCTGCGAATGAGGCTTATTCTAACGAACTTGGAGCTAATTAACCAGTGTTACCGTTCCCTTCGCATAAATTACGCTCTGCTCCGCGCACGTAAGCCCTGGTTTTCTCAAATTCCTGCCTCCCTACCTTAGAGGGCCTATTATTGCGCCCGTTCCCATATTCGTCGCCTTAGACTTGCTCTATCCTCAACTACAACCCGCTCGCCGGTGCATCCTCGTCCTGCGGATACGTTCTCTTCACCTAACTCAGCCACACTTAATCAAGAAGCTCCCTTCCCATTACCGTCTCCAATTCGAGATCCCTCGTCCACAGCCTGTGATTATCACACCCCGGATGACGATCCACCAACATCGGCCTCCGCCTCTCCTGTTACGCTTTGGAAGGAGCATTTGCCACGAACCAATTTCAGAAAATCTCATCGTATTCAGTGTGCCAATATGATAATGCTCCAAGCTTCATCCCTCTCTTCCACGGTATCACTGGAACTTCATCGCATTCAACGGACGTGATGCCATGCTCCCCGTGTCGCGGCAAGGCTTCAGGTGTAGCTCTAGGATTTTGTGTCCTCCCCTAAACATCAAATTTTTTCTTCAATCTCCTGCTTATTTAAGACTTCTCGGCGAGGGTTCTGCTTCATCCTCCCCCCCCCCCCAATGAGGTGACGATACAATCGCAATCCTCACGTCCCTGTTTACGATCTCGTCTGCACAAATCAACTTGATCAGTCTACACTTCTCTTCGCAGTACCTGGCTTCCACCGACCGATATGTCTTCTTCCTCAGGAAAATCAGTTGAAATCTATCCTACTACCTCACTAACCAGCTGTCTGCATTATGATCCAACAACGAAACTGTGCTCTCTTCTTCTGTGTTTACCACGATCTACCTTACGGACACAGTCCGCTTCTCGCATCCGCCACAGTCCACCCCATCATGCGTTCACCTTTCTCAATCACCCACCGGACACCATCCACTCTTCACGTCCACTAATCTACAGGAAGATTCGTCATCCACCTGCTCGCTATACTTACCTTCATTCTCCGTCCAATCTTCAGTACCATTTGCTACACCATCTGCCTGTTCGTCTCACACATGGGAGCACCATCTTCCCAGCAAGGTAGGCGATTTCGGTATTTTTTTCTGATTTCCTATCTTGTACCCCACGGTGCATGCCGTTCCTTCTTCTGCTTCCTTAACTATTACTAGATTATGATAATTTACCGCACTGCCTGACCTCACTTAGGATGTTACCCTTTCCGAAACAGCGGATCGCTCTTCAGCCCGCAAATAGTTTCGGCTGTTAGTGAAATTGGTCTAGGACTCAGGGTTGTCTTCGTCAGAGATTAGTTCCCGGGGATGCCGGCTTGTACGTGAGGGGAAATCGAACCTAGCCCTCCTCCGAGGTGACAAAGTCCGCTATAAAAAAACAGGTAATGTATATTTTCGTCGGCTATAAAAAGACTAAAATTGCGGGCCCTGCACCTGCTTAATTTTAGTTTTTATTGCCTAACCGAAAATATACATTAAGTGCCACCCAGGCCTCCCCTCCATAGTCTTGGTTCTGGGTGAGGAGAAATTATGCCATCAGACGGCTGCGCCGAGTATAAATAGCCAACCCAATCATGCGCATGCGCAGTAGTGCAAGCCCGGCTGGGAAGCCAACTTTCAAGTTTCTAGGGGAATTAAAGCTCAAAAGGAGGGGAATGCTATAAAAAACTGGTAGTTTATAGTTTCGCTTAGGCAATAAAAACTAAAATTAAGCAGATACAGGGCCTGCAATTTTAGTCTTTTTGGTTAGGCGTAAGCTGAGCTACTATTTTTGATAAGGCATTTACATTAAATGATCCAAGTGCATTGTCTGAGATAGAAGAATGCTAGCACAGACAAACACTGTAGGTACTTATGAGAGTTATTAGTTTTTGTGTAGAAAAAAAACACTTTTTTATAGCCGACGAAAATATGCATTACCTTATTTACGCTAGCAGTTTCTCCTCAGAGCTGCTTGTTCCCCTAGAAGTTGAAGTTGCCTTCCCTGCCTGGCTCGTACTCCACCGCGCATGTGCCGGGCTTCATTATAAAAACCCTCGCGCAGCGGCGGATACCATCATTTCTCCTAGGGCGTTTGCCGCGTGCGGTCGCTCTTGAGCTTGCTCCCCTGGATTATCCGCTGCCGCTTACCTTCAGTCCGCGGTGGTTGCCGTCATCCTCCGTCCGCGTACCTCCAATCCCAGTAACTATCCGCCGTTCGATCATCCTGCGACCCTCCCTAGCCATCCGCTAGGGTCCGTCCGGCTAAAGGTTCGCCTGGACGAGCTTCCCGTCTATCCTTCCAGGACGTTCTCTTCTATCCGCTAGGTTGCGTCCGTCTGCGGATCGTCGAAGGGTTCTCCCCTTCTGTTGCCACGTCCTTTCGGATTAAATTCTCCCGACTTGACTATCCGCAACCGTCTGGCTCTGTTGCTCCTCTGGGTTTACAGGATAACACCTGCCCTTGGTCGTTCCGATCAAGCCTGCCTACCGACCCATTGCAACCACCATCCTCTGGTTTCGTCACCCATGGATCAAACCTATCCTTGATTCGCTGCATCCGTCTCCCTTCCACGGGATACGAGCGCATCCTCCGCCCCCAGGTCGCCATCCGCGCGGCACCACTACGATCCACGGATCCATCTTTCTCAAGCCTCGGTTCGTCGCTCCGGTCGACTCCCTGTCCTGCCTCCCATTGTACGCCATCCACGGCAACCTCCATCCGTTCCATTTCCTAGACTCTGCGGCCTTTCCTTCCACTTAACAAAGAGGAGCGTTCCGACGATTTGGAGGCCGGATTACTTCGTCCTTGTCTCGCCAATCCCACCGTCCTACATCGGCAATCCCCTCACCTCCGGCGCCACTTCTGACGTCCCCAGTTGTATCCATCCCGCTAGGATCCAGTCGGCCCTCATCTCCGACTTTCCAACCGTCTCCTGGCCTTCGGTTACCAGTCCCATTTCCTTCCTTTTGGCATCCGCCAAATTGGGGGGGGGGGGGGGGGAATCCCCGACCCCTTCCTCGCCAATACACATCCTTGACCTGTCTTTCAGTGAGTCCGTCGGATCAAAGGATCTTTATGCCATCAGCCGACCGTCCTCTCCGGACTTTTTATCCTTGTCTCCGCAACCTCGCACGATCATCCGACACCGTCCTGTCCGCATCCCTGGCATAATCCGCTTGCCATCCTCTCGTCTGTCATCGGTTTCATCCACTTCATCGGTTTCGTCTATCCTCCCCAAGGCAGCCTCCCTCATGGATCTTTCTTCCTGTACCACAGACTTTTCACCTCCATCCTCTCCTTCATTGGGCTAATCCTTCGATCCCCTCATCAAAAAAAAAACAAAAAAAACAAACAAACACACAACAACAACAACTACGGCAGATGATCTGTAAGCCTAAACGGATGCGCACACTATGCAGACAGACATCACGGACAAACACCCCCCTTCACGGATCCTCAACGATGCAATCATCCCTTTCTCTTCAAAGTCGCCTCACATACTGTGATCCCACTATCCATGCACCTGGTCTTCCCCATTGCGGCGCTCCTCTACTTTACCCTCGTCCGCGGGACACAACGATCAACGTTTCCATCTTTCGTCACCTGACGGCGCCACCTCTTGCCGCCGCCGCATTGAGAGTTTCAAATTCAAACTAGCAACCGTCGCTCGTCGCCTCCTCTTGGATTCAGCTTAACCATGGCGGACAGCTCGTCCTCATACTCCTCGGATCATACTCCTCCTCGTTCTCCGTCTTCATCTCTTGTCACCATTAATGTTCCCTCACCCACGAAGTGTAAATGCCCAGGATTCGCCTTTCCTCTTCCGAAGCCCAGATTGGATCCCCATCCTTGCTGCCAACGCCACCAGCTGTGTGATGGATCACAAAAACGTTGTAAAGTTTGTGTTACGACCTCCCCTTCTCAGTGGGCCGTCATTTGGAAAAAGCATCTCCAATCCAAGCAGCGAGCGGATCGAGCCCGCCGTCAACGTGCCTTGGCCGCGGCGTCCATAGCAGAGCATCACTCCTTCCCCGACATGACTCCTCTCACATCCCTGCCATCGGGTGCGTCAAAGCGATCCTCTCATCCTGCCCCTCCACTCCGAAAGGATACTGCCAGTCCCGATCCTTCCAAGGAACCGAGAGTCCGGTTTACCTTTGATTCATCGTCACCGACTTCATCCAGTGTGCCGATCCTATCTCGCATGGACAGTCATTCATCCATATCCGCACATAATCTTCCCAATCAGGCCCTGCTGCCTTTGACTAGTTCCATCCCAGCTGTACCAGGGACCTCCGGCGTCAGACTGCCAACTGGCAATTTCCGACTCGCCCAACCATCAGGGTGAAACGATCCGTCCAACGTTTAGCTCCACCAGCCGCTCACCGTCTCGATCCGTCAACCGGCAAGTCATCAACCACTCCTGCTTCTAGAGCCTATCAACCGGTCCCACCGTCCCAGGAGGCTATCCCCGCGGATCCACCACTGGCCCCCCTTCCCCTCTCCAGCCGTCCTCCGTGAAGCGTTATCCAGAGGCCTACACTTGTCATCTTCCGAATTAGACTTCAACATTGATTTCGTGCTCCAATTCGTACAAACATTTTCATTCTTGTCTGCGACAATTCCTAGCGGATCTGCCAGCCCTCCGACAATCCGCGACCACCTCGGATGCTCTACTGGCTGAGAACACTCTTCTGCGTGCAACAAACGAGGCGTTGTCAAATGAATTGGAACTGATCAACCAAAAAGATCGATCCCAACACATCAATTACGCCCTTCTTAAAGCCCACTATAATTGGGTATCTCCAATTCCATCCTCACCGCCCTGGCAACACGGTCACGCACCCGTCGTCTTCGGTCGGCACCATCCGCACTAGGCACGCCTCCTCCCTCTCAACTGTCTGGCTTCACCGTACAGCTCCCTCACCCAGACCTTCGCCTTTTCACGATCCGTCTGCAACTGTGCCAGCTCTCCCGGCTGATCCTACCGAAGAAGGTACTCCCGCACTACCGCCTCCGGACCTCTCGGGTCAAGCCACTCTAGACCCAACATCGGCCATCCTTGCCACCAGCAAACCGACCGGATCCGTTCGCAACGCGGTCCCTTCTTTGACCTCTGCGTCGCCGCTCCCTCCGCCTGCGGACGTACCAATCGTTCTCTCTCTGGCAACGCTCTGGAAACATTCTACTATCGTTCCTCCATTGCCTAACTTCTCCTGATACTCGGCGTGGCAGTATGACGATGCCCCCAACTTCCATTCGGCCTTCTACGGCATCCGCCGCAACAACCGGACTACGGACGGCGATATGCCATGTTCCCCTTGCCGCTCCAAAGCGACCGGGATGGCCTTTGGCTTCCGTACGACACCAAACTAGCCTGCCGCACCATAACGGACTCTTCCCATCCCTCCGTCACGTCTCAGGTGAGAAGCCCACTCATGACGGTCCTGACCATCACGAGTATCCGTCTTGACAGAACCTCTCGTTCACCCACACGGTGTTTTGTGTTCTCCTTGCAGACCAGTGCCTTCGTCCTCCCTTTAAAAAAAAAAAAAAAAAAACTAATGAGAGAGAAACAATAACACTACTATGTCAAATCAAAACAATTACAATCGCACCACAGCCTAACATGAGAATCAAAAAATGTACACAATCCTTTACCGGCATCCAGTTCCATTCCGACCACCGACCCTATCTGGCATGGTTGAGCTAGCTATCCTCCTCCTACGGATACCTCATCGAATCGCTCCAACCTCCTTTGCTTTACCATTTCAAGATTTACCTGCATCACAGCTTCCCACAAGATAAGAAGGTTCATTCTATGCTTGATTTCTTATCCTTGTCCCTGTTCGACAGACCCCTGCAGGCGATGAAGCACAGATAATATCTTACCATGACACACCAATCCTCCCGCACGCCTGATCTCACTCTTCCTTAGCGGATAACACATATCCTTATCCGCCCTTACCGCTAGACGGATACTCCTTCGCTCCAGAGTGAAAGTGGTCAGGTCAGCAGTTGGGTCGTCATAAGGCCACTGTGCCTGGGGTAGCCGTCTCGTACCGCGGGTTAACAGACTTACGCCCACAACTCCTGTTGAAGGTAGCACCTAGCCCTCCACCAAGTTACAAAGTCTGCTACTGTAAATAAGGTAATGTATATTTTTGTCGGCTATAAAAAGACTAAAATTGCAGGGCCTGCACCTGCTTAATTTTAGTTTTTATTGCCTATCCGAAAATATACATTACCTTGATTCCCGCCCTGACCTCCCTGCCATGAGGAGAAATGATGGTATCCGCCGCTGCGCGAGGGTTTTTATAAGGAAGCCCGAGTTGAGTACGAGCCAGGCAGGGAAGGCAACTTCAACTTCTAGGGGAAACAAGCAGCTCTGAGGAGAAACTGCTAGTGTAAATAAGGTAATGGATATTTTCTGATAGGCAATAAAAACTAAAATTAAGCAGGTGCAGGCCCTGCAATTTTAGTCTATTTTTCCTGTCAGAACTTAACTCTATGTATTACTGTATTCAGTGTTGCTGCTCCCAAATATAGCCAAAACCTTCCCTGAGAAAATTGCCACATCATGCAAATAAACATCACATTCATCATTAAATAAAGAAAAAAGAAAAACTGATAAAAAAATATGATTTTTTTGAACCCCGTTTCTCATGTGTACATTTTATACCCCCACTGCTACTTTGTGTGAATTTCCTATTTTGATATGCTTTGATAGTGATCCTGACGAGTTACCATTCTACACGGCGACTTGGGCCAAAGCGGAGAAATTCAACCGCATCATTGTGACGCCAGAAATGCTCTCTGATCATGGGCCACATACTGTCTTTTGGGTCTTACAGCAATATTGCAAGCAGATGCCGTTAGTGTCGTCGTAACATAAGCTACTGCCAAAGTGAAGTTATAACTGTTATGAGTGTTTCATTTTTGTGTCGATTAAGTGTTGAAAGAATGGGAGTGCATGTTTAAGTGTTTTATTTCCTCTTGTGTGTTGTTTGTTATCAAGTGTACATTTTGGGAAACTCGCAGTTGGTCGTGGGAGGAGCTTCATCCTTGCTTAAGACGAATTAATGGTTAGGACAAAAAATATATATACCTGGTGTTACTGCATGTCCAAACCTCCGTTGATGAGGTCTTTTTTTTCCATTTGGGAAAGGTTTGCTGGATCCACCCAAAACCAAAACTGGTATAAGAGAAGCCACCAAGTTTCCAAAACGGGGTTGGCCTTTGAAAGTAGTGATATCATTCAACCAGGAAAAGGCCTCTAGGATCAACCCTATTAGCCAGCAAACTTGGCGCATTGCCCTCTTCTTTAATTTCTCTGACTACTGTCTTGAACTGCTAAAACATGTTCGACTTGGAACTATACACTTCTATAGCTCTCACATGGACATTTATTCAATTTGCCGTATTTGCATATAACCATAAATCACTCCAGACTAAAAAAAAAAAATTAAAGAAGAGGGCAATACGCCAAATTTGCTGGCTAATAAGATTAATTATCCCTATCAGACCCCAAATATAAAGCCTTCCACGTTGGACCAAAAACATATGGAGATGCAATATATACTTGAGGGTACAGTGCTTGACCATGTCACCGAAGTCAAAGACTTGGGGGTGTGGTTTACAAGTAATCTTAGAGCGAAATTCACTGCAATAACATTGTCAAAACTGCTCGGCAGAGAATGGTCAATAATTAAAAGATGTTTTACTTCTGGTGATATAAAGACCTTGTACTTCGCCTTTATTGTATTTGAAAAATTAGGCCTATACTAAAATATGCAAGTACAGCCATACTGAGTCTGTTCAGAGGAATTTTACGAAGTATTTGCCAGGTATGAAACGTAAAACTTACACAGAACTTTTGAAAATTTTAAATATTGATTCACTGGAAGTGAGGAGACTTAGGCTGGACCTAAGCCTGACCTTTTCAATTTTACATGGATTGGGCGACTTGGGGAGCAACCATTTCTTTTCATTAAGGGAAGGAAATCGGACAAGGGGTCATATCCTTAAATTAATAGTAAAGGCTAGCGTAAGGTATTGTCGTAGGTATTACTTTTCTCATCGCGTCGTGGGTCCCTGGAATGCTCTTCCTGCTGATGTTGTCACGGCACCAACAATTTCTAGCTTTAAAAAGAGGCTAAATAATGTTGATGTGACCAGATATGTTAAGTTTTCATAGTTTTTAAGACAATGGTATCAATCTATTTTTTAATGTAAATAAGTGTACTTTTATTAATTTTAATTTAGGCACGATATTGTAACGGCGGATGCTACGACGGTGAGGTGCTTGGAACATCCCCGACATCAGGTAGACTTCGGTCTTGTTAAAAATAATACTTTCGGTGTTTTGTTGGTTTATCAAAGCACAGTCGTGGCTACGGGCCCGATGTAGGGAACGGAGAGAAAATATCCTATCAAATTAAATAGGCTAACAAGTACTATTTTACACGGTACGCGCTCCCACCAGGTGGAGTGACTTTAATTGCAGCAAATCCTGAGTTAAGAATAAAAGGGGGTTTACATAATATTTTAACTCTACAATTAATAACGGGGTAAAAACAACTGACGTTTAATACTCTTGGTTTTATTTATAGACAGTTAACAAAATATAAAAAGCACTTTACATTTTCACACAAGTTTTTACATTTGAAAGCTTTAAGTAAGCAACACAAATTTACATTATTAAATTCAACAACGAACTTGGCGTTTATAAAATCAGTAACCTTTCATATAAAGAAAGTTCAAAATTCCATAACGGCTTCTACTCTGAAAGTTCGTCATTCTTGATAAGAATACTGGTACAGTATTTTGATTCTGAAATTGTGCGTAACAATCTGTTTTCAACAATAAAGAAAGTTCAGTCAGGTCTGTTTCAACCTCCTAAAAATAATATGCAGCCGCAAGTTACAATTAGGCCTACAGTATGTTGTTTGCGTTCAAACTCCCACAAACTCAACTAAACTTCCAGTTAAATCTGAACTAGATCGGCTCAACGGGAGCACTAGCAATTTAAGCAGGACTTTCACTTAAATTAAATTGATTAAAATAAGTAAGATAAACTCGGTTTTTAGGAAGGAAACCACCCTGACGTTTATGATTAACTAAGTTCAGAAACTGCCGATGTACGAAGTTAAATCATAAATTTATCAAACTAGAAGTTGCTTTAAAATTAAACTAAGTATTTAGAGTTGGGGGTCCTAAATAAAAACTTTCAATTTTAAACTACACGATACGAACCACAACCATAGTGCCCGGCATGGCAACATTCGGACGGCATCGTTCCTATCCCGATCGGCGTGACCACCTCCTAGCTTGAGATCTGTGAGCTGTGCTGTGGGTGCTTTAGGCTTGGGGGGTTTTATACTAGCAGTCAAACCAATGGAGGAGGGAAACCGCCTCCCTGTAGGAGAGCTACTACATGGGGGACTAGAGGTGGAGAACAATGGGAGTGGGAGGGTCGGCTGTCACTCAAGCAAGAGAACAAAGGGACCTTTGGAGTTGCTCTCTGTGATTGGAGGAGGGTTTCAACTTTGGGAAATACTGACTGCTGGTTGGTGGGGCAGGTTGGCAATGCAAGTAGCAAAGGGTTTGCCGACTTTAAGACGGGCTTGGGGAAAAACGGCCAGTTTGTGTTTGACACAAAAGAACATTGGGAAAAGGCCTATTTACAAGTGGAAATAAAATAATATGGATTTTAATGCTCGTAGAGAGGCTCATACAGTGAATAAATCACTGTGGCTAAATTTAACAAGCAATGAAATCCAAAACTGCGATGTTATGCATCACATACAAGAGGGGGGGGGGACGAAGTGTTTTGCACAGAATACTTGTTTTGGCTTTGGAAAACAGATCTTTTTAATGGATGGCATTAATAGAAGGGTGGGCAAGCTAGAATTGCATTGGGATTTGTTGGGTGGTCACCCTTGGCGATTTTCGTGGTAATATTTACATTAAAAGTTGCGTCCGGTAAAATTGCCGTCAAATATTGTTTTGAAGTTTGATCACGTGGTTGGGTTCTGGGGGCAAGTTAAAATAACAAAGGTGTAAATAATTAACGTAGTAAAAAATGCTAAAACGCATTTAATGTTGGGGCATTAACTTTGCAGTGGCAGAACTTGGTTATCATGGCAGTGAGGAATTTTTCATATATTTGTGTGCGCTACAAACCAGATAAAAAATATCACATTCGACATGAGCACATCCTATTCATGAGGTTAAGTACCTTTGCAAAGGAAGCCCCTCCTATTCCACAACTAAGCTAAACTGGGTCGGCTTTATGCCTATAAAAATTGAAAAGAAGTAATTACAAATGTACAATTTGGTTGGAGTTACGATGACCGGAAGTGGGTGCGTTGCGGCCCAGTTTGGTGACTTTTTCTTAGGCTTGTAGCTGGAGAACCAGATGGAAATTTAGAGTTCTGTTTTCGCAGAATGAAAGTTCAAATTCGTGGCTATTATGAATTTCTATGATGGGTCATTTCTGTTGGTAACTCCTGTAGATACAGTGGTTTGAAGTTGGAGGTCGGACAAGTCAGGGGCGGGGGGCACCATGACTTGGAAAAAAAAAAGAGTTCGTTAAAACAAAGCTTCCCGGAGGTTTTTTTGACAGCTGGAGTCCCGGTATCCTCTCCAAAAGGGTTTTGGCCAAAAAGCCCTTACAATATAAGTGGATAAACCTATCCCTTGCCTGTCCTTTTGTGCTGAGATCGCAATAAACTGGCTCAGTGCTCACCACATTTGCTGTGGTAATTTTCGTAGTATAATTTTTTTTTATGCATTTGGATTGACAATAATTGGTCTTGGCCAAGATTTTCTATACTTTATTTATTGTTATATCAGAATTATTGACAATGACTCCCGGCGTTTCCCCTCACTTGTCCTTCACATTTGGCGATGTCATCGGGGACCATTGTGTCCCTGGTAGGTGTAACCTTGGTGGTAAGGCATTCGTGACCCCAACCAAATTCAATCAACTCTTCTTCTGCTGCTGCGCCATTTGTCTTCATTTTAAACTTTTAAACTTTTGTAGTCTAGGACTTGTAGTTTTAATTTCGGATGGCTGTTAGCGATGGACAGGTCTTTGCCATTCCGGTTATGTTGCAACAAATTTATTTATTTATTTATTATAACCTTGGCGGCCTTTCCCTGGTCAAATGATATCACTACAAAAGGCTGACCCTTTTTGGAAATTTGGCATCTTATACCAGTTTTAGTTTTGGGTGGCTATCAGCACTTTCATAGGGCTGTGAACATACCAAACCTGTGAACATTGTTGCTGTTAACAATGACAGTAACAATTACAATAAATAGTCTCAACTGCTTGCCGTCGACGCGTGTCTAAATTAACCAGTAAACTTGGCACATTGCTAGGACCTACGTCTTTAAAAAAAAGATTCTTTTTTTTAACTCTTCATTGGACCCTGTGCTCACAATCTGAATTTTGTTTTCTACTCTTCTTTGTCTCCAGCTCTCTCATCGTCGTGGATCTAGTTTGGCTTTGTGCTCCATTAAAAAAACCAAACCCGTGCAATAAAAGGTATCCTGTCTCTTAGTGATCCACTTATTTGCAACAACAATGTAGATTAAAACCTTGACAGTTTATTTAGTGAAAACCCTGCTTTGAAGAAAAAAAACTCGTCTTTCTTAGATTTTTGTGGGGTCTTTTGTTTTGACTTTCTGTGGTTTAGTTCAGTAATTTTTTAAGGCCATGCAAAGTAAAAAAAAAAAAAAATGGTTCTCAGGCCCTCCCGCATCGTTTTTTTGTGAGAAATAAAAATAATTGACGCGGCATTAATTAATGACTTTTCTCAAGTCAATATTAGTCTCATCACTACTGTTGTGTCAATATTACATCATCCACCGCATCAACTAAAAAGCCTCGTACCAAATTATTTTTGGTGGGTTTCTAAAATCCGATCTAGGCTTGCTTTGAATAAAAATTTCCGAAAAATAGTTTTTGAAATGCTGTGTTGAAGCAATCTGGATATTCTTTTTTTTTAATGTGAGGAGCCAACACCTTCCCCTTGAAGTAGTATCTTTCCTTCAATGAGAAATAAAAGCTTCAACCACTATTTGGGTGTATTGCTTTCCAAAGACGAATGTGTCGTGACGTACACGTTTGTTAGTTCCGAACTACAAAATGGTAATTCAGGATGGCGTTAGTAACGGTGCAAACTCAACGCGGAGTGGGGAATTTTAAGCTGGATTTAAGTGTTAGTCAACCATTTGAAGACATCAAACACAACTTTGATAGTCACGACTTGTTCATCCAATAAAAATGAACTTCAGTATGAAAAAGGTTTCTTTTTACCACAAAAGGTGTTACAATTTTTTTTGAAAAGCCTCATCCCTCATCAATTTTAAACTTTTTGTTCCCCGGAACCGAAGGTAATTTAAAAAAAAAAAAGCCTCATCCCTCGTCAATTTTCAACTTTCTGTGCCCGACAACCGCTTTTTTAACTTTGCATGGCCTAACAAAGTTTTTTTTTTCTCTGCAAGTTCTTCAAATTAATCACAACTACAAAAATTCCATTAATTTTGTTCACAGGTCTTTGAAAAACTCTAGGAAAGTTCTAAATTTTTCATGTGGAATTTCTGTACAAACCATGTGTATACCATTGCTGTCTTAGTAAAACTACATAAGCGCCTGTTTTATGATACAAAGAAAATTAGCATAATTTGTTTGTATCTTGCCTTAAGAAGTATATTTTGGCATGCATTAGCTAAAAGTTTGCTGGCAAGCTGTAAAACTGGGTCTAATTTTTTTTTGTCCTTAGAGCACGAGACTGATGCCTTAATGAATAAGTTAGACAAAAGAGAAATGTTTAATTGCTTTAGTAGTGTTGGCTAATCTGTTGGCATCAGTGTTATCTGTATATTTGGAATGACGGTTATTATCTTCAAGGAATGTCTAACGTAAGAGTTTCTCGACTGAACATAGGAAGATCACAATGCAGCAACATTGTGGCTCATTTGCTTCTAAGACTGTATCTTATCCATTATCAGTTCCAATGTCAAGACCCACAAATTTTGCAGGTACCAGTGCAGCAGTAGATATTGTGAGCAGTGTTTGCATTACTGTAATAACTTGTACAAATTCTATAAATTTCTTCAGGTCATTTCATTTAGCTAAAAAAAAATATTAATCCTGAGAACCAACTTTTTTTTTAAATAGCCGTACTTTTCGTCAGTAACATCCGGGACTCACCATAAGATAAAAGGTACAGCCAACTCCACTTATAATGAATTCTAAGGGGTAGGGTAAATTTGTACTTTATATCCGAAATTTGTTAGAAGTGAAATTAAAAGAAATAAATTGGGGGGGGGGGGGGGCTGGGCATTGCAAGATGAAATACAGGAACATCGAATTACGGCCAGTGGCAAATAAATAGGCCTACACAGAAACTGGCATGTTTATGGTTTCATAACCTCGCAGAAGTCGGTTATTTTTTGTTGACGACGAGCACATAAACCACGAGATGTCACAAAATCTTCCAATGAATTAATGTGTTGAATAGCCGTTTCACTGCTTTCCTTGTTTTCTACAAAACGCCTTAATTTATTAACCAGTCCTAAGGCTTCTGCATTTGTTGAAATTGGATCATGTTGTTAACTTCATCGTTGTCAACACCATCTTCTGCATCCAAGGTAGGCTCACCAAACCCTTCTTTAAGTTTAATGTTGGCTACTATTTCGACATCTGTAAGTTGGCATTCAGTCAAGACTTCGTTATCAAAAGCAACAAATTCTTACAAAGTGTTGTTGTCAGTGTTTGGAAGTTGAGCCCACAATTCTGCAGTAGTTGCAGTGTAACGCAGTGTATAAACGGAGATTCGTAGTAACCGAGTTCGTTTTAAATGGAGTTGGCTGTAGTATGTCGGTAGGAGGATGGGAATGGGTGAATGCAACGTTACAACTTCTGAAGAAGGTGAACGGATCTGAGTTAATCTTATCCGAAAATTCAAGTTGAACATTAGTGTTTGTGCTTCGATGGTGGTTTTATTTAGTGTATTATTTTTCTGAAATATATTATCTAGTGTCCAAATCCATAACTAGGTCAAATTTTGACTGATTTTGATGTGTCAGTACATCATTTGAATTGCTTTTATTTTTGTTATTTAAAGTGATCCATTGGTACTAATCCCAAGCAAAAACTAAAGCTTTTTGTTTTTAAATGGACTCGATAACCAGTCCAAAATCAAAGCCATTTATTAATAATACTGGCTTCAGATCCGGTGTGTATGGTGAACTCACCAGTTTACCAACTATTAAATGTAATAGTGGCAGTACTGATAGCCTTTACGTAGTAAATTATGGCACCCATCACTTCCAGTTGCATTCGTGTTAGCTGTGGACCTCAACAAACCAAATTGTGGTGCATTGTGAGTTAATATTAAATTATTGCATTTGTTTCAAGTTTGTCAGTCAGCTTCAGTGTTGTTCAGAGGCATGGGAGCACATGGTATTAAGCCTTTTTTGCATGGCTTTGCTGAAACCTTTCGTTTCCTGGGAACTTGACCACAGTACAGTCAAAGCTCACTATAACAATAGAAGATGAAACGAAATACACTCTTTATCGAAAGAATTGTAATGTTTGGTTGGCAGTTAACTATTTCTATTCATTTAAAAATATACCATAACGAATTACGATATTATGTAGTACGTTTCTTTTCCCTACCTAGTTAAACCATAGTTTGTAACAAAATTTGAGCATTTCCAGCCTAAATATCAACGAAAAATTTAAAAAAATCAATTAGCAGTAAGAACCGCTAAAAGTTTCTGTGCTGTGCGTTACAGAGTTACTCTTGTCTGGTGTCGTCTTTCAGCATTAATCATGCCTATCAACACATTCGTAATGATCACTCATGTCACTTACGCAGTACGTCTGTCCGGTAATTCAGGCCTTTGTTGCTACCATGGTACGACGTCTGGCAAATAAGTGTTTTGTCGAAATAAAAGGAAAAAATAAAGAAATGCTAGAATTTTGGAATAGTATACAGCAGTTTGAGTACGATTCTAAAGGACAAAATTTGGAAGGAAAGAGATTGATCATGTGCAAATGCATGCGACCAGCCCAGTATGAAGATGTCGAAGCTGTTTTATTTTGACTCGTTTCAAGATGAATGTTTTCAACGTTTCAAAGAAATGTTTTCGTAAGTTTGCAGTTTTACTAAAGTAGATTATACAACAAAAATCAATATTTATGTTTTGCTTGCGCTGAACCTTGTTACAGCTAATCTAACACAGTAAATCAATGCGATAGGGCAAGCATGTTCATTCTTTTCACGGCAGCAGTAAAAGGGAGGGGGGGGGCCATGTTCATTCTTTGCAAGATAGAAACGAAAAAGGGTGAATGTGTTCATTCTTTGCACCGTAGCAGTGAAAAAGAGCGACCAGCTTTCAATGTGAAGGAAATGTTACATCATGCATTGTTGATGGAAAACTGTGGGTCCCAACAGAAACAAATGCTCATGACAACAAATGGGGCGTGTGAGAATATGGCTCCCTACTAGATCGGCATATGTTCGGCCGGAATCTGCTAGTTATTTTTACATTTTTTATGTTTCCTGAAAATATTTTAATGAAAGTATATTGTAATGAAGTAAAAATGGTGCCCCCCACGAGTTGCGTTATAGCATGTTTTAACTATATAAATAGCCTTATGAAAGCCTTGTGAAAATAATCCATCTTATAAACGCGGATGTAGCCGTTTATTTGTTTGGAATTTGTGCCCCCAAGTGGGCAATTTGTCTTACCGTATGTTTGATTCATCTTAAATTTGGGACTATACAGTCAGTAATTTAAACCACCCGTAAAATACTTTAAATTTGCTTGGCTCAATATTACAGTGTCAGACAATATTTAAGAAAGGTAATTGGCCCACCAAGGTGGTTGGCGTAGGATTTCGTCAAAGAATTGGATGATATTGACTTGGTGAAAGAATCCTAGAAGATTGAATTGCGACTAGTGTTTTTATGTTTTCATTTAATTTTTATTTTTAGAAAGGTAATTTGCAAAGTTGCTGGCGTTCTCCAGTTGTTATGTCTCTATGTGTAATATAGCTTTAAACTCCCAGGCAGGAGAAAATAAACCTAGCGAATTAAAAAATATTTATTCGTTTGTGTTAGATTTTGATTAAATTAGTGTACGTTTCAATATTAGGAAATACATCAATGCATTTGCAAAGGCCCAGACTGCTTATTTTAAGTTGAAATACTCCGTTTGTTTAAGTATTATCTAGGGTTGCATATGTTTCGTAAGCATTTGGGAGTGCAGTTACTTCTTGTATAAGTCCTAGATAGTTGAGTCCGGCGTAACTACAGGGCACCAAAAAAACTGATTGATGCAGCCTTACTGAAAATTGATTTTAAAATATTATTTTAACGAAGCATATGTTTAGTTCTATTTCTACACAACTTGGGTGAAGTGAAATGAAAGGTTGAGTTTTAAAAATGTGTATTGTTCATTACATTGTACTATTTTTTTCTGGCCCACATTATTCATGAACAATGTTTGTTTTATTGTTTTTAATATATTTACAAGTACTGCTCATAAGTGGTGGTGTGTTGTACTATGGTCTTTGTACTAGTCATATGGGTTCAAAACCCAACTTGAATTTTTTTTTATTATACGAATTTAGTTTAGTGATAAGTGTCACATGTTACTATTGTCTCAGAGCTGCGATATTGTTGTACTGTCTTTCGTTGTATAGAAGTTATTTCACATCATCAGTAATTCAGTATGAAGAACAGAACCAGTAAGTATGACACAAATTCTTAGATGTCGGACTAAAACGATTGAATTTTCTCACTACCATGCTGGCCTGAATAAGTAAGGACATGTAATTTCTGCGATTTTGTGAAATCGCAAATGTCAAAATATTTTCACTAAAAGAGGTTTTAAGTGGTAGTGCAGCAGAAATGCCCACTTAATGTTCACAAAATTCGATAAATGCCGCAAAAAAAGTAGTGCAAAATTGACCACGAAAAGGCTTGAAACCAAAACCAAAACCAAAATTTTATTAACATACAAGACAATGGGATCCTGTTGTTGAATTCGACCGCCAAATCCATCACCGCAAAATTGTACTAAAACCCACAAAATTGCACCTTCATCGCACCGTAAAATCGCGATCCTCATATTATCGCGAAAATTACATGCCCTTTCAATAAGAGTATTTTTTTTTCTTCAAATATATATACCTTTTTAATACTGTACTGCCATCTTCTACTCGCTTCCAAATCCATAGCTCGGCGAAATGGTGACCGATTTTGGTATTCGAATAAACTGTTTGAATACATTTTCAAAAGTTGTCAGTGGTGCTAATAAGAAGTCAATCACAAAGTGTTTTAGAATTATCTAGCAAAAACTGACAGGAATTGATCTTAAATGTTGTTCGAGGCTACGTAAAAAGATCGTTAAAGAGCTGTTAAAATTAACTTGTTCAGAGAATAGTTTGATGAAAGAATTTTAAATAGAGAGTGATGAACAAAGAGGTGTTTTTTTGTTAATTTAACTAGTTCTTACAGCTGCGGAAATTCATACTAATTAAAACTTCATACACGACAAATTTTTATGTTAAAATTCTAGGAAAGCCACAGCAAGAGTTTAGGTTAAAGTGGGTAATTTAAGAACATGAGGATTTAGCATTTTTAAAGTTCAAAGAATTTAAAATGAAAATACAACCACGCTTGAAGGTTGAAAACAGTTGAAGACAAACTTTTTTCCTCTTCTTCTGTTATGCATCTTAATGGCCAACTGTTAACACATAGTGATAGTAAAACAATCTTAAAGTCCACATAAAATGCTTGTTGGAGGAAATAAAAGTGAAACGAAGTTATTTTTATCTGTTGGCTGGAAATCCGCCCACAAAAACTACCGTAAAATTAACCTTAGAATTTTTGTATGGAGGCCAAAATTTAAAAACTACTTATTTCAACTCATCATCAGCTATACTACAGGAGAACACCAACTTTATCGGTAATGGTGGCATACTACGTTTCTAATAGTTATATTTGAAAAAAAAAAAAAAAGTGAGCCCAAAACTGCAATTTGCCCGGTATTCAAACCACCTTACTTTCAGGCCAGTACGGCAGCTTCATTCCGTATGAGAACTACGAAAAATGGAAGTCTATTTTTATAAAATTGTTTCTATAAACATAATCTTGGACTACTAGTCTCAACTGGCTATCTGTTCTGTTCATTGTGCTGTTGCACACTTTAATCCAATTTGAACATTTTGCAAAAGTACGTAGTGTGGTACAGCTGAAGTTCGATTATCTGAAGTTATCAACACGACCTTCGTGAAAAAAAAATACGAACAATTTTATTTTTATATGTTGAGTTTGTTTATTTCTACTTGTGAAAGCAAGTTGTCCTGATATGTGTCTTGTAATCCTGTCGCAGCTGTAGGACTTGCCTATTTGAACAGCGAAGTACAAAATTATGATTAATTAGTTAATTATTTATTTGTAGTGTATTTGTCCTGCTGGCTGTACAAAAGGAACATTATGCAGTCACCAATGTTAACTTAATAGATATGAAAGGATCACGGAAATGTTTTTCATTTAAAGACTACACATGATAATGGAAGCTAAAATCGTACACTAGAAATGTAGTGCTTACAGTAGGCCACCTTTATGCACTTGGGTTTCTTCGGAGTAGCGTGACCCGGATTTAAACTGGCAACCCAATCCGTCCGCAGATCACTAACATGACGCCTTTTACCGATATGCCGACTCCTTTACTGGTATAAAGATGACTCACTGAACCTGTGGTTAGTGATGTAACCTTAATAATGGGTTCAATTAGTCATCTTTATATCAGTGACCTTAATAACTGAGGCATTTTTATGCCAGTGGAGGAGTGGGCACAATGGTAAATGGCATTAATCAATGATCTGGGAACAGATTGGGTAGTTAGTTCGAATCCAGGTCGTACTACTCCAGTGAAACTTAAGTAAATGTGTAAGTGCGTAAGGTTGGCTTAATGTACAACGTCATTTCTAGTGTACAATTTTCGCTGTACGACTTTTCTCGGTTACAGGATGTGAATTGAAGTCTTCTTTAACATCACATTTGACAGCCCAATTAGTTAAAGTGACCATTGCGTGGTATGCGTTTCACATGTGTATACCATTGCGAGCAACGTGAGCAACGTTTGTTAACGACAAATATATATTGTGATCCGGATGTATTTTGTTTCTATCTCTGTGCAATTTGCCAATCATTACATATGGTGCTTTCGTACATTAGCGGAAGACACGTTTGTGCTCAAGACGTTCTCAGCTAACTACCATTTTTTTTCTTCTAATAATTATGTGCTTTTTTTTTATTAATTGTCCAGCTCTGAGGTATTTATGAATGTTTTATATTACAATTTATCGCTTGTAAATAGTATAGCAGCGCATGATAGTTGTTTTCTAAGCATTGGCGATCGGGTGGTAAATTTTAATAATTATGTTAGGTTGTATTGTGATTGTTGAGGGAGGGAGATAGTATATGTATTGTTTTTATCTTTGGATCATTTTGCATTAAATGCTATAATGTACTATGTTGTTGTCTTGGTTTTTTGGGTGCAGAATTTAATGAGTAAATTTTGTCATGATGGAAGCCCTTTAACCAAAAGGTGCTGTTTAGAAAGGTGCACCTGTGTGTTAAGGTGGGCCCAAATTTAAGGGAAGTGTGCTCCTGCACAGTGATATGCTGAAATAAAATTGTGACATCCGGTAAGTGGAATTTGTTTGATATACATGACTTCCAATCATGTAAATGCTGCCGCATGCTGGATAGTCCTTGTATTGTTTTAAACAAATATCCTTGCAGCGTCTTCGTTTACAAGGGACTGCTTTTATGTTTATGGGAGGGAGGGTAGTGGAGTGAGAGGAAACGATGCTATAGTAAGTAATTAATAAGAAATGAGGATATTCTGTAGTGATAAAGCGACTCGTAGTTCACTCACGCTTGATCGAGAGTTGTGTTCACATAACCACGTCCTAAAATCAAAGGTTCTACTTAAATTTCCTGATTACACACTTTATCTCAATAGATTTTTGAAATGGGTGAACACCTGTCAACACATTTTTCCATTATTCAATAAAAGAACTAATTTTCATTTTATACATCATTTTTCCTGGCACAATTTTGAAACGGAATGCAAAACCATTGCCTCCAGTGAGGGAACATCTCGCAGACTTACAAAGTCTGCATCCACAGTATTAACAGACTTCCCAAGGAGAAGCTTTTCTCCAATCCCTGCGGCTGACCAGGGGGCACCCATACCAACTGCACAAACCATATGTCTGAACCTTGTTACGTGGCTCCTTTTATAGCCATCGGGTGATAAACCACTGGAACGCCCTTCCTTGTGAGGTGGTGTGTGCCCCAAGCTTGAGTGCATGTAAAGGTAGGCTTGGCCGCTTTCTTGCTGCTTAATTTGTCCTTTCCCACTTTATACTTTTTAAATTTGGTGGTGTATATTTGTTATAGTGGCTGATAAAAAAAAAAGGGGGGTTGTACCTTCTATAAGTTAATAACCCTTGCATGCACTGTAAATATGAGTGATATAAGTGGATAGCTGGCTTGGCTGAGTTTAGGTTCGTATATTGACACATTAGGGACAAAAAAATTTTGTTTACAGATTGTGTCTGGAGAATGTTGCCAGTTCTGAATGCAAAATTTGAAGCTTTAAAATTTGCTGGTTGCTTGTTGGCTTCTAGGTTAAGCAGCGTTCTAGTCAGACGAGAAGTCGGTCCAATTGGACAGACAGGTGTACAACGTACAAAAGCGACCATGAATCGCTCAACTGGGATGCAAATACACTGCTGATCTTGCCCCTAAAGAGAGTCGCGAATTATCATGGAAGGTAACTCAATCAAACAGTCTATCCACTCATGGCGAGATCAAGAATTGGTGGGGTTGGGGAGGAGAATTTGTAACTCTAAAAGGTCCGTATTGAAACGTGTTAGATTAATTCCTATTAGTTCCGTCCGAGTTTTCAGAGGCCTCCACGCATTCCATCTGGTAATTTTTGCTAATTTTTCAGCCCAAATCTAAAGTAAATTAAAACTAAGCAAAACAAATAATAATTAATTACAAGCTAGTTTCGTTTAGTTTAATTTTAGGGATAAAACGTAATAGAAATTTCCACATAAAATTTATGGTGTCCTCTATGAACTTAGATGGAACTAATAGGATGAATCTAAGACGTTTCAGAGGGGGTCTCAGTCATAAATTCTCCTCCCCAACCCTATAAATTCTTAGCGATATTAATGACGTCAAGGATTGGATAGGTTTGGAACTGGAGAACAGCGTGTATGAAGACGCTAGGGAGTGAATTGCTACGTAGCTACTGTGGAGTGAATTGCTACGTAGGGAGTGAATTGCTATTGTAGCCAATCTCACCGAGAGGTCATCGAGGGTTCCCCTTGTAATTTTTTTGGATCATTGCGTGTCTTTGGAAAAATTGCATTACATCCGTATGTGACGTAGTTTGTACCTAACGTTTGCTTAATAATTATTTGCTAGTGCAGATTGGCCTATGTGTTGCCCTCCAGTAGGGAGCCAACATACTAGCCCTACTGGAAGCAAGAATTTATAAGGGTTTGGGGAAGGCAACACATATGTGCAGATATGTTAACTCAATCCCCTATCCAACCCTTGATGATATGACATATATTTGTGTGGAATTAATAAACTAGAGGAAGCCCGTCCTCTGGAGTAAGTTCAACAAAGTAAGATTCTTTAATCAGTATTTTGCGTATACTGGCTAACAAACACTAATTTTGGTTCACTTCGCTCGCGCAATCAGCATGTCTCCCTTAACCACCATAAACTTTCTCCTCCCCTTGCCTTCTTGCCTTCTTGCCTTCAGTGACAGCATGGTGAAATCTAATTTTTATTACGGGGACTGTGTACAACTGCTTATTGCCAGTTTGGCATCGTGCAGCTCGTTTCCAGTTTCTTTATGCCAATTTTGCGCATACTGGCTGATTATTGCTTATTTTCGTTCGCTTCGCTCACTCAGCGCAGCTGCCTTACCACTGTAAACCCTTTGGGTCCAATCCCACAGATGACCACCACCACCAACCATGTGTTGTTTGGCACACACAAAAAATTGGTTTTTGATGGGGAAAGTTATTGATATTTGTTATAAGAACCTCCCCACACCCAGTGACGGTAGGGGCAGGGTAGGCCACGATCCATCAAATATTGCCCCCCCCCCCCCCCACCTCCCTTCCGGGCTCACCCTGACCCTACCACCAGAAAATAAAATAATAAAAAAAATTTGCAGGGTAAACTTGAAATCAAATGGCTACACTGAGCTTTTTTTTTTACTTCGTTTTAGAAAACACGAAAGGAAATAGGAAAGTTGGCCGCGGCTGGCTGATAATATATTTCTATGACCTTAGAGCATTTGCAACGTAAATAAAAAAAAAAAAACTTGCAGGGTAAACTTGAAATCAAATGACTAAATTGAGCTTTTATTTTCTTTTGCCATTTGGAAATATACAATACCTGGAGTTTTGAAGTTGCCTCGAGACGGCCAGCTGCGTAAACCCTTCAGCGCATGCGCCAGGATCCTCTATAAAAGCATTCGGGCGAGACCGGCCCGCCATCTTTTCCCTCCAGCGGTAGCCGGAATGTCTAACTTCGCTTCTCTCCTCGCATCGTATCCAAGCAACAGTCCGACTTTTACTGTCCCTGTCTTCTGCTATCCTTGTTTCGCTCCGTCTTCTATCCTCATTTGAGCAGTCCGACTTTCGCTCCGTCTCTGTCCTGTTTTCTGCAGTCTGACTTTCAAGATCGCGGACAGCCAATGCACGCTCAAGCAGACGACGCTATGGCCCGTTCAAAAGAAGCAACAACTGAGCCCGGAAACAAGATGGCTGCCCCATCGCCTCGCAGTCCGTCACCCGTCGATCCTAATATTGTCGTCACTCCTGCAATTCAAGTGTCTTCTTCTGCATCACCACTTCCATGTGGCCAACTCTCATCACATTCTTCAATTAAGAAGGTCAAGAAAAGAAACACTACCACAGATCGTCATCTTCTAAATCGCATCGAACTTTTATCTGAATGTCCACTGGATTTGTCATCACGCTCTTCCAAGATTGCAGACTGTCCTTCGCACACGTCTCAAAATTCGGACTATTTTTCCCACTCGCCCAAGAATTCGGACTGTCGATCGCACAAGGATCAACCTCGATCTGCATCACAAGTACACATACTATTGGACCGTGCCATACGCGAAATCAACTACAAGTCAACAACAAACAAACCATCTTCATCATCGCACGGCCTTTCCTACACCCAAGATTGGATTAATAATTCGTCTTCATCTTCTCACAAACGTCACCACTTACCAGGCAAGTCTTCTTGGATCAAAACTTCCAATCATTCCACAAAGAAAAAAGATGATGATACTGTGTTTGTCCGTCCATCGGCCTCTCCGAAAAAGAAACGACGCCACAACAACCCGGACCATTCAATTACTACTGAAACTGATCTAGATTCGGCTTCTGTCCTCAACAATTCATTTCGACACGAGTCTTCACGACATTCAAGCAATTCAGATGCAATGGAAACGTCACGTCACGCCCACTTTAACGACTGCTCTACAGATGAAGACGACGATGAAGAAAATACATCGATCCTATTGTCCAAACTCCTTCGCAAGGTCGAAGAATCCATCCCGGACGTTTCCTCTACAAGCCCTCACCCACAACCACTACCTCAACAAAAAAATCGGGGTCTCACCACAGGAATTGGATACTGTCAACGAGACAAGACTCTCCAAGTCCCGTCCTACGCTCGGCCAATCGACAACACTTCTCACAACTCTACTATGCAACGGCGGCACCTTCTTGGGAAAAGGAGAACCATTAGAACTGGACAAAGATCCACCTCCCCCCAAGCCTGGACGTGAAAACTGGTTCTTCCGCCCTTATGGTGATGGCGCAGCAAACCCACGCCACTTTGGTACCTACTCTGAATCTAAGTTTTTAACATCTGAAGCTAAGATGGATTTCGGAACAGCCCTCCACATTCCTAAACGAATCGACATCCCTTCCGCAGTCCTGAAAGGCATCGACAAGATCACCCGTCTTAGTCTCCGAGCTCTTTCTCAAGCTGACGTTATTTACACGGCAATCTACGCTTTATGCAAAAAAGTCTCAACTGAACAAAATCAATCCGAGGCAGCACGTCTCAACAGCATAATTCAGCAGCTTTTCAAGAAAGCATCTTTTGCAGTCTACCACTCCATGAACTGGTCAACAAAGGCACTTTTTAACACAACCCTCCTTTTAAGAGATGCGGCCCTGAACACTTCAACAAACATCAATGACTCCACCCGTTACATCCTGAGAAATCAGCCCATCCACGAAACGGACACACTTTTCCGCGGTCTGATTCCCAAACTTGATCCACACTTGGATTCTTCACGCAAGCCAAAATTCAACAGACCCTTTTACAAGAACCAGAAGTCTTTTCCTTCCAGTCCCAACAAATCGGATTAAGAGGACTCTCACTCATCTAACCCCTAAACGCCAACCCATTTCGATTACCCAAGTTTCGATGAGCCAACCTGGTTTCTACAGCACCATTTTCCTCACACCCAAAAAAAACGGAGGAGAAAGACTTATCTTCAACCTGAAACCACTAAACAAGTTCATGGAAAATTCTCACTTCAAGATGGAAATGTTCAAAACCATTCGGCAAAATCTAAACAAAAACGACTGGACCATTTCTATCGATCTGGAAGATGCATATCTTCACATCCCACTCCATCTGCAGTCCATCATCTTTCCGATGTATGTACGACGGAAGCGTCTACGAATTCATCTCCCTACCATTCGGACTAATCTCCGCACCAAGAATTTTCACTGCTGTCTTAAAACCTGTTCTAGCCCACTTGCACCAGAACCAAATTCCAGTAAGCGCATATTTGGACGATTGATCCTCAATCACGAATCACCCACCCAACTCATCTCAAACCAAGAATTCATTATAACCCTCCTCTCAAATCTGTGCTTCGGCATCAACATAAAGAAATCCCGCCTCCAACCTGCCCAGTCCTTCATCTTCATAGGAGCCTCATTCAATCTCGCATCTGCAACCATCACTCCTTCTCCGGATCGAATCGAGTCGACCTTATCCGTCTGCAGGAACTTTCGTCAAAAACCAAGTAACACATTTCCAGACCTAAACTGCCTGATAGGAACCTTGGACTCCATGGCATCTCTTGTCCCCTACGAGACATGAATAAGATCCTTCCATCATTTTTGAATTGATCATTGGAAAGGTACGCATTCCTCATCCACCAAGACATCGCTAACGGACGAAACCTTCCCCTTCGAGAGTCTCCTCTGGTGGTCAGACATCAAGACACTATCTCAGGGAGTCCCTCTTCACGAACCACAACCCGATCTGATCCTTTTAACAGATGCATCATTACAAGGATGGGGAGCACACATAAACCAAGTGGAAACTTCAGGAACATGGGCAAACCACGACCGGACCATATCAACATCCTGGAAATGAAGGCAATCGTAAATGCACTTCACCACTTCCAAAACGCCATTCAAGAGAAAATAGTCCAAGTCCAATCAGACAACACAACCGCAGTCACCTATATCTGCAAAGAAGGTGGCACTAACTCCCGTCGTCTCCATCACACCACTCCCGAAATTTTCTGACTTTGCATCTCTCTACAAACAACCATTTTACCACTACACATCCCTGGAAATTGCAACGTGATAGCAGACTTACTGTCTCAACAGAAGCCACCTTCAGGGGAATGGTCACTAAAGACATCCATCTGCAAATCTCTATTCAACCTCTGGGGCAAACCCATGATCGACCTACTCACCACGAGACAGAATGCCAAACTTCCCCAGTTCATCAGCCCAGTTGCTGACGACAGATCCTGGACAGTGGACGCCCTGACCTTTCCATGGAAGAACTTCCACGCCTACCTCTTCCCACCATTCAAACTTCTCCCAACAATTCTTCAAAGAATTCAAACAACACCCGGTCTATTCCTGCTGATAGCACCAAATTGGCCAGCAACACCTTGGTTTCCCCTTCTACTAAAACTTCTCATAGACCATACAAGAAGACTACCAAAAATTCGACATCTGTTGTCTCAAAGGAAGGCACCCTCCTCAACCAACACAGCAATAGCCTACACCTACACGGGTGGCTACTATCAACCAACTCCTCAAAAAAGCTGGAAAAGAGGAAGCATCCAGAATCGCAAGCAAAGCAATCCATGACTCAACAAATAGAATCTACGATAGTCACTGGAAACGATGGTTTCATTGGTGTCACAGAAGGAAAGTTAATCCGATGAATCCCACTCTACCAGAACTCTAAATTTCCTCTTCAAAGAAGGTCTCAAAGGCTCCACAATCCTAGTATACAAATCTGCCCTTAACTCCGTTTTTAAAGCAGTTGGATCATCACATCTTCTGGAAGACTTTCGCATCTCAACCCCCTAATCAAATCATTTGAAGTGGAAAGACCATCTATACAAAGAACCTTTCCAGACTGGGACTTATCCATCGTACTACAATCCTTAATGAAAGCTCCTTATGAACCTCTCCAAAGCTGTTCTCTGAACCTGCTGACACGCAAGACCGTCTTTTTAACCATCCTTGCTTCAAGCCTTCGCTGTAGCGAAATCCAAGCATTGTCAATTGATCCCGCTTTTTGTTTCTTCCGCGAAAACTTCACGGCAATTCATTTGAGACCAAGGGCATCCTTTCGTGCAAAGACACAACGACCGTCTGAACCCTCAGAACCAATTGTCATCCCCGCCCTCACAATCCTTATTTCCTCGTATAAGGATCTGGCTCTTCGTATGTACGAGGTAACATCTTCCTCCGGCATCATCTGGATATTCGTCAATTCCCCCAAACGATGTAGTTGATGGTTCCTTCCTGTGCGGGCATAATCAGTGGAGAGCCGGTTCCAGATGTCCCTGGCACGGGGGATGGCCTGGAATTGGACATAGAAGTCGGGGCTCATAGTCCTCATCATCATAACCATGCAAGCGTTGTTCAGTGTAGTCCATGCGTCAGTTTCTGCAGGAGTTGCTTGCTGCGGATCTGGTGGATCTTGAGTGAGGACAAGTGGTTCCCACGTTTTCTCTCTAGCGTGGCATAGGAATTGCGCTCTACAGGTTCTATAATTTTCGACGCCTACCAGGGTCTCTATTCCCTTGTAGAAATTCCTGGGTTTGTGGGATATTGCAGGTAGAAAATCTTGCTGGGCTCTTTGTTACTCCCACTGTTCAGCCATCGTGGCTGTTTAAGGGTAAAATGAAGGGGTGGTCTTCCTGTTGTCGTCCTCGTATTTTTGTAGTTGTGGATAGGGGTTTTTTGTCGTCTCAGTCGATATCTTCCTGCAGGGAATTGATGTCGTACAGGCTGCTGTATTGGACGGGTATCACAGGATTGGCAGCTTCGGAGTAGTATGGTCGTGTCTGTTGCGATTGGCTATTCCTGCGTTACACACATTTCATCTCACTGGCTGCTACCATTGTGTCGGGAAGTAGGAGCAGAGCGTGAGAACCCGATCAACGAACCTCCTAAGGGAGCCCAGGCTGGCCCTCACACTCCACATAAATCCCACTCACCCCACCCTCGGTTGAAATCTAGAGGCCGCTTGACGTGGATCAATACGGGCAAAGAAGAACAGGCTCACCCTTTACAGCAGCATTCATGAAGTAAGAAATAAATCATCAGTCTGGAGAAAGGTATTTGTGGTCTGAGACGTATTTATACGAGTTCTGATAGGGGCTTGAGTAAGGGTTACTGCTCTACCTTTACATGAATGTCAGCACCATCTTATCTACAACCAGGCTGGGAAGGCACGATCCTCATGGATATTACGCAATATCCCTTTAAATTATACCAAGGGTATAACGCATCTGGGGAGAGTGAAACAGTTAAGCTAGGATCTCCATACGAGTTAAAGCAGTTATCCTTAGTAGAAGGCCAGGTCGGTTTCAGGCCTACAAAATGGCGGCTTGTCGGAAGCCATTTTGTTTTTCCTCCCCTTACGAGAAGCGTGACTAGTCAGCACCAGAGCTTCGTGAAGAAAAAGTATTTTTTTAAAGTAAAAAGTGTTTTCCGAGCCGGCGGGTAGAAGGGGCAAACGTACTATAGGTATGCAGCAACAATACAGGAGGAAGGGATTGTTGTTACAAAGTACAGTGGTACTGTTTAGACATGAGTAATAGGGAACAATGCGGGGACGACAACAGAGGACTTGGGGCACAATTGTTAAGCTAACAATGGGGAAATCCATACATTTGATTATTATGTATCGCCTTAGTGGGTAAATACTAGTGTGTCTCATAAAGATTCAATGTTTTGGCGGATAAACGCAACCGACGGCGTTTTTGAGGAAACAAGTTTACAAATCACCAAAAGGTCGTGTACACGCAAAAGAGGAGAGGGAAAATACCGTTTTAAAGGTCGAATATTTGCATAATGTGAACTACACGTTATAGTCCTGTCCCTGGACATTATAGTAAATTAAAGAAAACACACGTAGACATCTGAGAAACTTCATCCGAATTTTCCAGCCCCAATTTTCCAATGTGGCCGTTTTTTCGATGAAATTAAACATACCTTTATGCTTTCACCTATGCTATCGGATTCCAAAGAGTTCCATCGGCTTATGGATGATTAAAACATGTTTGTAATCAAGCCATCTGCACAATGATACTAAATTTATGAAGCATGTCCATTTCGGGCTTTAAGTTCCTGGGAGTTCCCAAGAACACTTTAAATTAGAAAATTACCTTACGATTTTGCCACTATGCCATTTCCTCTTCACCTTGAAATGGACTTAGGACGATCCGTATCTCAGTTAAACGATTTTGGTTAGGGTTGACAGAAGGACTAGATCACCACTTTTTAGAAAAGCCTTAGTATGTCCATTTCGGGCTATTAGAGGGCTCCCGAGATCACTTTAAATTCAAAAATCACCACACGCTTTCGCCGATATTCCATTACCTGTACACCTTTAAATTGGCTTCGGACGGTCCGTACCTAAGTTAAATGATTTCGGTTAGGGTTAATGGCAAGATTAGCACCACCTTCTAGAAAATCCAAAGCATGTCCATTTCAGGCTATTAGAGGGCTCCCGAGATCACTTTGAATTCGAAAATCACCACACGCTTTTGCCGCTATGTCATTACCTTTTCACCTTTAAATGAGCGTACGACGATACCTTTTTAATAAATACAGATGCAAACCTATTTACGTTGCATTTTGGACTTGTATGTCAGACTGACTGAGTGGAAAATCGAACCAACGACCTTTGAAACCAAAGGCCGAATTCCTACCGTTGTGCCATACTGATACGGCCTTTTTCAAGAGTCAAATAAATACAGATGCAAACTTATTTACGTTGCATTTTGAACTTATATGTCAGAATGACTGAGCGGGGAATCGAACCCACGACCTTTGAAACCAAAGGCCGAATTCCTACTGCTGTGCCATACTGACACAGGCTTTTTCAAGAGTCAAATAAATACAGATGCAAATTAATTTACGTTGCATTTTGGACTTAAATCTCAGACTGGCGAGAGGAGATTCGAACGCACGACCTTTGAAACCAACGGCCGAATTCCTACCGCTGTGCCATACTGACACGGCCTTTTTCAAGAATCAAATTAATTCAGATGCAAATTTTATTTACGTTGCATTTTGGACTTATATGTCAGACTGCTGAGAGGAGATTCGAACGCACGACCTTTGAAACCAACGGCCGAATTCCTACCGCTGTGCCATACTGACACGGCCTTTTTCAAGAGTGAAATAAATACAGCTGCAAACTTATTTACGTTTCCTTTTGGACTTATATGTCAGACTGGCTAAGCGGGGAGTCGAACCCACGACCTGAAAGCAAAGGCCGAAGTCCTATTGCTGAGGCCGTGTCAGTATGGTAAGACTTCTTTCTTTGGTTTCAAAGGTCGTGGGTTCGATTCCCCGCTCAGGCATTCTGACATATAGGTCCAAAATGCAACGTAAATAAGTTTCCATCTGTATTTATTTTACTTTTGAAAAAGGCCCTGTCAGTATGGCACAGCAAATAAATAGACAGCAAATGTGTGTTTTTCGCTGTTGGCTTATTTTTCAATTTTCCTTAGTATTATTTCCAGCGATTTTTGTCTATTTATTTACTCCTTTATTGAGCCTTATGAGTGTATGATTTGTCTTCCCTCTCCATTGACTATGGCCGAGTGAATTTCGGTCGAATGGAGCCCTGGTCACGGTTGTGACCTTAATAGCGGGTTCAGTGAGTTATCTTTATGCCAGTGGAGGATGTGGCCGTAGCGACTAAGGCGCTATGCAAGTGATCTGGGGGCGAACTGGGTAGCCGGTTCGAATCCGGGTCATGCCACTCCGACGAAACGTAAGAACATAAAGGTGGCTTACTGAACTACATTATTTCTTGTGTGTGTTTTTCGCTGTTGGCTTATTTTCCAATTTTCCTTAGTATGGCACAGCTGTAGGAATTCGGCCTTTGGTTTCAAAGGTCTTGGGTTCGATTCCCTGCTCAGTCAGTCTAACATATACAGTAAGTCCAAAATGCAATGTAAATAAGTTTGCGTCTGTATTTATTTGACTCTTGAAAAAGGCCGTGTCAGTATGGCACAGCGGTAGGAATTCGGCCTTTGTTTCAAAGGTGATGGGTTCGATTTCCCGCTCAGTCAGTCTGACATATACGTCCAAAAGGTAACGTAAATAGGTTTCCATCTGTATTTATTAAAAAGGTATCGTCATACGCTCATTTAAAGGTGAAAAGGTAATGGCATACGGTAGCGGCAAAAGCGGGTGGTGATTTTCGAATTCAAAGTGATCACGGGAGTCCTCTAATAGCTTGAAATGGACATTCTTTGGATTTTCTGAAAGGTGGTGAGCTAATCTTTCCATCAACCATAACCGAAATCGTTTAACTTAGATATGGACCGTCCGAAGCCCATTTAAAGGTGAAGAGGTAATGGAATATCGGCGAAAGCGTGTGGTGATTTTCGAATTCAAAGTGATCTCGGGAGCCCTCTAATAGCCCGAAATGGACATACTTAGGCTTTTCTTAAAGGATCTAGTCCTTCCATCAACCTTAACAGAAATCGTTTAACTGAGATACGGACCGTCCTAAGTCCATTTAAAAGTGAAGAGGAAATGGCATAGTGGCAAAATCGTAAGGTCATTTTCGAATTCAAAGTGCTCTTGGGACTCTCTAATAACCCGAAATGGACATGCTTAGGAATTTCTGAAAGGTGGTGATCGATTCTTTCCATCAACCCTAACTGAATTCGTTTAACTTAGATTAGGACCGTTCTAAGCCCATTTAAAGGTGAAGAGGTAGCGGCGAAAAGCGGTAGGTGATTTTCCAATTCAAAGTGCTCTCGGTAGCCCTCTAATAGCCCGAAATGGACATACTTAGGATTTTCTGAAAGGTGGGGATCTATTTTTTCCATATTGTTTAATTGTTTCGAAAAGCACTTACTGCTAACCTCTGTAAGTGTTTTATGCAAATAGTACTGTACGATTTTGTATTGATTTGCATACATCGTATTTTTTAACCACTTTCGGCTGACATATTTACATAAATTTAGTATCATTGTGCAGGTGGCTTAATTACAAACATGTTTTAATCACCCAGAAGCCGATGTAACTCTTTGGAATCCGATAGCACAGGTGAAAGCATAAAGGTATGTTTAATTTCATTGAATAAACGACCATATTGGAAAAATGGGACTAGAAAATTCGGATGACGTTTCTCAGATGTGTACCTCTGTTTTTTTTTTTTAAATCTACTATAATGTACCTGACCCCTGTAACAGGTTTCATCCGTCCACTAAAAAATTCCTACGGAGGTATAGACCATGGGCTGGATCATTATTTTCGTCTCCTCAGTTCCAAGTAGATTCGGGATTATCATCACTACTCTCATCGGAAATGACATTTATTGTAGCTACACGATTATTGCTTGGTCTATATAGGCTTCCCTGTTTACTAATTCTTTATTTTTATTGTAAATTTGCCATGCTGCATTTGCAGATAGTAACGTTTGGAATTTTATATTGCCAATTTCAAAAATGTTTTTTTTTTGTACAATTTATTTAACACTGGCCAGTGTTAGTAAGGGTCGACCTAGGAGCTCTGTGTTAAACGTTCAACTTTGAGAGCTTATAACTCCGTCAAAAGTACACATCGTTAAACCAAATTTGGAATCTAGCCTTGACTAGTCAAGGCCTGTCCACAGTCAATTGTGAAATTCGATCGATCCAAACCCAAGATACAGATTGGGGCCAAATAGACAACTTCTTGTTCTTGGTCTTGGTCTTGTTCTGGGGATGTACCTTTCGTCTGTCCTCTCTACAGGTCAAACCATTTGTCATATAAAGCTGGTTCTTAGCTCATTTTACAGGTATTACTCTGTAGATATGCCTTTTCCGTAAGGCCTTTTCTAATTGGTCAAGTGGTTCAGGGGTTACGGAGCTCTGAACGACCAGATTGATTGTTTTACGTTGTGTTAAACATTGTTGCAACAATGCCAATTAGCAAACACAACTGCAAGACGTCGACTGAAGATTAAAGGACTTTCTGTTATTAACACTGGCGATAGTAGTGTTAGTAAGGGTCAGCCTAGGGTCTCTGTGTTAAACTTTCAACTTTGACTGTCAACTGCACTGTTTTAGTTTAACTGCAATTCTGAAAGTAACTCGAATTAATAAACAAAAACGGAACGTTAAAAGTTTAGAGTAATGGACTAAAAGTCAAAACCTAGAAGGAACACGGACAATCTTTGACAGTCAGGGTCTAGGTGTAAAATTTTGTAAGAGGCTGGTAAGCATTAGACCCTTACTACCTGGTGGCCAGCAATAAATACATTTTGAAGAAAAACTGTACATACTCCTACAAAGACCCATGTGATGATCCGGTGGTAGTATGTTACACGTTTTCTGCTTTACTTTATGTTGAAAATTTGTAACATGTCAGCACATTCACAGCAGACAGCATTATTGGTTATCCTCTACCGTAAATCTACGAAATATAATAAAAAATTCTAAAGCATCAAAAGACAAAATGCCAAACTTCACAAGAAAATTGTGTTCTTAAAGTTCCATAACAATATTCTAAGAATAAAGAAAACCTGCGACAACCGTTCATACTCACCTAATGTCCGAATAGACTAGAACTAAGCTAACCACCGGGTAGTAAGGGTCTAATGCTTACCAGCCTCTTACAAAATTTTACACCTAGACCCTTACTGTCAAACCTTGTCCGTGTTCCTTCTAGGTTTTGACTTTTAGACCATTACTCTAAACATTTAACGTTCCGTTTTTGTTTATTAATTTAACTATATCCGGCTGAGTAGACAAGAAATCATAACCTAGTAACGTTGAAATTTTCCCAAAACTTCCGTCAGGTACTATGATGAATTCTTGTTCCTTGGAAAATTCGCACTTTAAACACAGAGTACTTTTCGTGTTGTTTTACTTTGCTTATCTCCGACACAAACCAAATTTACATGGACAGTCAATTAACTAATCAACTTAGTCCTGTGGTACAGAATCATTGAGCAATGAAAGTGATGAACCTGAATCGAGTAAACATACTTTAGGCATCGTGCCTATATTAATTACTAAATGTGGTCTAGCGTACTTAAAATTTCGCTTATAGCGCTTGCTTCGACTCAAGCTCGGAATTCGGTAGGCTGCTATTGCTTTCCCTTGTTTCAATTTCCACGCCCCTAGATGGCACTTTGTATACCAACCATTGCTTGTTTTAGTGGTCGCATGTAGAGTTAGGTTACGCAGTGTACATATTGCAGTACTCGATGTTGTACAAACCTCGATGTTGTTGTTGTTGAGGTTTGTATTGTACAAACCTTTATGTAGGGGGCGCTGCGAGCACAAGCATATTCGCCACGTATCTTGATCTAGGCTGTGTGGTAATTGTAATAAGAGATCTAACTCTATATCTTAGACTAACTAGCCATCGTGCAATGGTCTTCAATGTGTTTTATTTATTTAACTAGTGGAGTCACTTGCTTAGCTCCCTCATTGCGCGTCGTCTCGCTACGATTGAGGAGCTGTCATGCTGCAACTCTTGTCCTGCTGACAGACATTTCACGTCTAAAACGATCAAGCAGATGGTCAGAGTGTAGTACACGTTTTTCGTAAGGCTTCACTGCATAAACAAATGATCACCATAAATCATTCCAACAGTCGGGCCATCCGAGAGCTACGTGTGTGTCGACATGCTTCCAGTAATTTCTTTGATTCCAAGAGTGTCACAAAATCATGTGCCGATATTTTCGATGCAAACTAATTGTAATTATTGCTCACAGTTCGTCCATCGCATTCCTCAGCGCGCCTGTATTTCATCTATATCATTCAAATCATACGATTACAAACAGAAACGTCAAGTGTGCCGTAAAAAAAGGGGTTATATAATTGAAGTTTCATTTTACTTGTTAAAATGTACACGG
>JAHWFP010035936.1:106235-152613 GCA_023313725.1 Lithobius niger
GCTAGTAAAATATTAGATTTTGTTCCTTTGCTAGAAGTATTAAATTCTAAAAAGACTTCCAAACGAATTAAGACGATTTTGTTACACTACACCGAAATAAGAGAAATGCTGTGCTTAGCGTCGTTAAATCTATGGAACGGGCGTATACCTCTAACGCCCATTCAAAGAAAGACTCTAAAAAAAATACAAGAGAGCGCTTTTGAAGCTATCATGCAAAAGCTATTCGAACAAAGAAAAACATAAACACCTGAGCAACAACCAAACGAGAGGTTTCCTAGGTGCGCTTTTAGGTCCAGTTTTAGGCATATTGGGTGGTTTAATAGCTAAATGGAGATGTACAAACGAATGCAATTACTACTCGTAGACGTCGTGCCGACTTGGGACGAGAGGTCCGTCCAACACCCCAGGTCGGCGTTTACCCAACCGCTGCATAAACTGGACGATTCCATGAAGAGTATTCTAGGGCAGCGGTTCTCAAACTTTCTCAAGTGGTGAACCGGTAAATGTTTTTTTTTGTGGTGTTAGGGACTGCCCCCCCCCCCCCTCCCCCGGTTCACCATAGCCACCATGGTGCTGATTTATTACAGAAATTTGTTCACAATGTATCGCATTTACTTATCAAATCGTTAAGGTTAAAACATGGCAAGCATTTTAAATATTAGTTTGTTAACAAAATGTTTTTTACTTATTTTAAACATGCGCAAGCTAATGCGATTGGACAAGTGAGCCTGTTTATTTTTAATAGCTTGTTAATCCGTGGCTCGATCGAGGATAATGCAACGCGTAGTCGAGAGCAACTATCCAGTTTATTACTATATTTTGTCTTAATGACAGCATCTTGGATGCTGTGTCAAAAATTATGTTCACTTCTTCAATGACTATGGCTTGTTAACTGGCCTCAGCTTTATAATTTATCGTAATTTCATGTGAGATTACAACAAATTATAAACAAACAAACCTTAAATTTGTTTGTTTAAAATCAACTTGTAAAGAAATTTCGATCGTTTTCGTCACCGTGAATTTCTTTTGTTGGTGGTGTTATTGTGTTGCTATATTATTCTGTATCGGGGCGTGCGGCATTTGGCCAGGGCTTCTGTAGAAATAAATTCAAACTCGTCTTGTCGCTTACTAACCACTGGACTCTCTCTTAGACACCAACACATACAGCCTGGAGCGGCCTGCGGCCTATGTCTGCGGCCTTGCAGTGCTGGAAACACCGGTTCTCGTCAGATCCCCGAAGTTAAGCAGCATTGGGCTGGATTGATACTTGGGTGGGTGACCGCCTGGGAATCTGGCTGTTGCAGACATAGGGCCTTAGGGCTTCGGGCAGATGACCAGGAGTGGTTAACGCTCGTTAAACCCTTTCACCCCCTTTACAGCCTGGAGCGCACAAATAATAAGCTTGCACGAGCGGCAGTATGGAGGGGGAGAACCGCATGTTGCTACCTAATTACAGCGAGTTACGATTATAATCGTTATCGTTACCGATTGTAATTTTTGGTGGTATTGTTCTACTACAATAGTAGCATTACTTTCTCATTCATTGTTTAAATTAGAAGGATGGGTGTTTACCTGAAGGTAAGAATAACTGAAACTTTGATGAAAATTGTGGTAGTGGGCGTTTGTTTATCTGAGCGTTTACGGTCAATTATTATTTTTATTTTGTCCAGGTGGCCGCGGACTGGCGCCCGACTGCTCGCGGACCGGCGGCGGTCCGTGGACCACACTTTGAGAAACGCTGTTCTAGGGTACCAGTACCTCTCGGAATACGACAAATCCAAGCTCTACACTTAAGCCCTACAACACTATTTGGACTTTGACGAAAAGTACGAAAACGATGCCTTGAAGGTAACGTTTGCCGCCCCCACTAGCTCGGTGCCCCAGGCACCAATGGCCGCGATTGCGATCACTGAGTTAGCTGCATCCCTGGCTGGCATAGTCAGCCCCGGCACCAGCGCTGCCGGCGTGTCCGTCGAAATAAAGACTTGAAAACGTTACCTAAAATATACAGGGGAACAATCAAACACATGTTAAACAGCGGTAACATAGACTACGACGCATTTGGACAGTTAGTGCACGAAGGTAAAGTTGTAGAGGGGTTGAATGTCGTGGATTTGATTCACGGCTCAATCACCAATAACAAAGCCGTTAGAAGGAAGGCTCACGCCATTCCGAGTTGGCGTTTCATTAAAGAATACATTCCTCACAAAACCTATTTACGCCATTCTAACCTATATAGACCATCCCCCAGATCCACCCCTTCGGGTGCATGGAATATCGGGCAAGCATCGGGAACGACGGCGCGGGACGATCCGCCTTTAATCGATTTTGACGAAGATCTTCCATCTTCGGATAAAAAAGAAGACGAAACTCTAGATTGGTGCAATGACTACCACTGATAGCATTTTAAGGTCCGTTTACTACAACCAGAGCGACGAAGGGAGTTTGGGTGGATCCAGTCGGCTGTACAGATCGGTCAGGGCTAAAGGGCACACAATTTCGTTGTGGGACATCAAAAATTGGTTGAAAAGAGAATCGAGTTGCACTTTATTCAAGCCTATTAGACGTAAATTCGAACGTAACAAGGTCAGGGTGGGCGGTTCCTATAAAATATGGGGAATGGATCTCGCTGACGTTAGCAACTGGGCTTGTCAAAACAATAACATAACTTTTCTATTGGTTGTGATAGACATTTTTATCAAAGAGTTGTTTGTTTTACCTCTGAAAAATAAAGATGCAGGTTCTGTTAGTAGAGCCTAAACCGAATTATTTAACAGGGGGCGTGTTCCCTCGTCCGCCTGGAGTGACAAAGGAGGCGAATTTCTAGGGAAACGTGTAAGTGACGTATTTAAAAGGTACGACGTGCACCATTACGTCACTCAAAATGACGATTTAAAATGTTCGGTGGCCTAAGGGGTCGGATAAGCCGTTTTCTGCATGTAAACAGCTCTAATTGTTACCTGGACACTTTACAAGACATAGTGCGGGCCTATAACAAATCGTATCACAGGTCCATAAAGATGGCCCCTGTAGAAGTAAACGAGATCAATAACGGTGAGGTTTTCGTTAATTTGTACGGTGGTGGTGGCTACAGGGTGGGAGGGCCCGTTAGGCTGGGGTTGCGTACTAGGTTGTTTGGTAAGGGCTATACACACCAAATTGGACTGAGGAAATTGTTTGCATTAAAAGTAAAAAACCGTAAAGGTGAGATTCCCACGTACGTTGTTAGGGATTACAACAATAACCCTATTTTGGGCACTTGGTACAAAGAGGGGCTTCAGTCGGTGAGAGAGCCCAAGGTATATAAGGTCAAATCCGTGGTCAGGACTAGGAAACGAGGGGGTCGCACAGAATACTTCGTGAAATGGCTAGGTTATTCGAACGATTTTAACTCTTGGACTAGTGATATAGCAGACATTTAAAAATGTCTGATGCTGGATTCTATCTGTACTGTGCTTGCCTTCGAATGCATCTATAAGTTTATATCCCAATAATACCTTACAAAAGTATACCGTTCAATTAGCCGAGCCCATTCACCTGAATGGACAGTATGAAGTAGCTTTGAGTCGCATGACCTTTCCAAACAATTTTAACGTTACTTACAACAGCTTCGTATTAACCGTTGACGACTATGCCAATATAAAAAACCAAGATGTTAATGGGATTCCGACTGAGTTTAGTTGCATAGTACCTGGCAGTCATTACGGTACGCTGATTGATTTGGCCGACGAGATTAATGCCGAAATTAGAAAAATTAAACTTCAGTTGGGGCTTTTCGTAGACGAGACTTACGGTCCAATAACACCAGGGCTGCTATTCGATACTCTTTATGAAAGGTACTTCGTCAAGCAGTTAGAGTCTAAATTAACGGGAGTTAACATTTACCTGATTTTGTCGCCTAGTTTAGCTGAGAAATTCAGGTTTAAACCTGACATTTTTAAAGGAATTCCTACCGTTTTAGAGGCTACTGGTGAAGTGCGCGAGTTTGATAGTAGACCTACTCGCTCCTTGTGGGTTTACACTGACATTATTACGCCTCAGTTCGTAGGTGACGTTAAGGCGCCTTTACTAAGAATAGTCAGCGTCGAGGGATCGAAAGATGAGGATACAAATGCCGTATTTTACAGACTGCAATATTATCCTTTGTTAGGCACGACATTGCACAATATTAGTATAGATATTAGAACCGACAGTGGTAGCCCACTTCTTTTCGGATCTACGGGTAGCGTAGTTGTCAGTTTGCATATGAGACCCATAAAGGGACGATCTTAACTGGGTACGTCATCATTACGTCATCATGAAGCATTCCTGTCCTTATACGGATTTTTACCAAGCCCAGGCTGGTGGTGGTATTACGGTCTTCTCTGGACAAGTCCACCAAAAAGGTCACGGATGGGGCAGCTTGTTCTCGTCCCTAGGGCGCGTGGCCATACCTTTCTTAAAAAGTATAGGTACGGGTGTTGGTATAGGTGGCGACGTACTAGGTGGTATGAGCCTCAAGGATTCTACCAAACAAAGGCTAAAAGAAACTACTAGTGGTATGATGTCTGATCTTGGGCAAAAAGTGCAGGGTGGGAGGGGAGGGCGCTGCGGTGGTCAGTGTGGCTCTGGGATTAAACGTAAACGTTTGAGCAAGCCCAACCAAAAACGAAAGAAGAAAAAGATTAAAACCGTTTTAGATTAGAAGTCTCCGTACAAACTCTGTTTTCCTTTGGTCAGTCATCATTCTCACCCGCAGCCATGAGTATCCTAAGCATTTTTTCCTGCAAATGTCTTCTTAGCCCATTAGACATTTTTTTCTGTACAGCCCACTCAACTCAGTATACAAAAAACTAAATAGACCAGTACTGCCCACTGGCACCCGTGTCGGCCAACCAGGTGATGGATTTTACCGTCGCAAGAAGTAACTCTTACGTGGACCTCTCTCATACTTTAATTTATATCAAGTTGAAAGTGCTTCAAGGAGATGGAGGAAGCCTGACGACCGCACAAACTCTTAATATAGGTTGTACGAACTTGTTACTCCAAGCTTTGTTCTCTCGAGTAGACATCTTTTTGATCGGGAAGTAGGCCGGTACCACCAACGATAGTTACGGATTCAAAGCTTACATACAGACTCATCTCAGTTACTCTTTGGAGGTCAAGAAAACACATTTGCATGTTTCGGGATGGGAACCTCCGGCGAGAGAAAGGGACGTATAGGTGAGAGCACCAGTGTAGAATTACTGGGACGAATTCACAACGACATTTGTATGCAGCTTAGGTTGATTTTGACCAATACAGAAATCAAGTTTAAGTTCATTCCCCCGAAACCCAATTTTTATTTGTTTCTGACAGCCGCCGGTGCTGGCTCCCATTGTTACCTTCGAAGATGCATCGTTGTATGTGCGAAAGGTGACTCCCTCTCCGAACATTTTAATTGCTCATGCTGAAGTATTGAGTACTGGACCAGCCAAGTATCCTTACAGGAAGATCGAGCTTCGAACCCACACCTTAGTACAGGGAGTCAGGAGCGGACAGATCGATAACCCCTTTAATGGGAACGTTACTTCTATAGTGATTGTTTGATGAAACGTCACACCGCGTACAATGGTATTTACGTGAACGAACCCTTTTACTTTGACAACTCAGTTCGATAACCCTCTCTGTCGAAGGAGAGATTTATAACGGTAAGCCGCTAACAATATACTTTGATATTGATTGTTTCGTGAACGCCTACACGTCGATCTTCCAGGGCTTAGATACATCCTTTGACAGTGTGGAAAACGGTATATCATACTCGGATTACAAGAACAGACATTGTTTCTTCTGTTTCGACCTGACAGACGACAGGAACGCAAACGATCCTTCTCACGTGTCTTTAGTGAATAATGGTATAGTGAGAATAGAACTGGCATTTGCGTCTATTTTACCTCAAAACGTTACTGTGTTAACTCTGGGAGAACACGAAACTTTTCTCGAAATTGACGAAAGAAAAAACGTGCTGTATGCGGTATAAACACGTCAGAAATCAACGCCATTTTGAGTCCGAGGTGCGTTACGTTTCTCGGGACCTTTTCAGCAAATCATGTGCCGAATTTGCGTAGCTGGTGTGTCGTAAACCTCGACACTCGCGACCAGCCTGGAAGTTACTGGGTCGCCCTGGGGACCTTGCGAATATTTCGACCCCTACGGCTTGCCACCCTTGTCATATTCGATCATTACTGATTTAAATACAAATTGTTCTAGTGAATGGTGGAGTAATGTAATTCATTTTCAAGAATACAACACAGTGTGTGGACATTACTGTATTTATTATATATTGATGAGATGTAGAGGTTATTCGTCTAATACTATTGTCAAGGCTCTTAAAGCCGTTAAAAGTCCTAATCAGTTTGTATACAACTTTGTAAAGAAGCTGTAACTAAGTTGGTACTAATAAATATGTGATAAATGTCAACATGTTGGTTTGTTTGTTTTTTATTTCTGTATTATGACGCAAACATTAGGTTCACCCGTCTTTTTGTTTCTTGTGTACGCTACATGCTATATATAAGTACCAATATGCTAACCTTGCTCTTCATCTTCAGGCTTTTTTTATGTTTACTTATTTTCTCTCGCAGGTAAACCAAAATGGTTCATAGGTGCAATGAGTGTGATAAAGTGTACACAACAACGTGAGGCTTGGCTAACCATCATGCACGGGTACATTCACCGAGGAATCACGTTTGTGGAAGTTCTTTTACGTCGAGCATTGCACTCCGGAGACATAAACGACGCCACCTGATCACCTGCTGTGCCTGTAACTTAACCTTTGACACTGAAGACGGTTTTGTACAGCACAATATTCACCATCATTCTTCCATTCCACAGGACAGCGTGGGTCCTTTACAAGTTCAAGCAACGGCCTTCAGAAATTTTTTCAGCGATATGTTTATGAGGAGGTGACGTCATCGCTGGACGCTGTGGAATATTTTTATTCGTTTCGATATTACTTGGACCAGTTGTACGCAGTATTACACGGACGCAATATGCAATTTAAGTTCATACTATGTTGGAAAAGCCTGGACTGGGAGAAGAAGTGACGACCATGTCTATCTACCTTTGCAGTACGGCGTTGAAACTCCGTACATACCTGAAACCCGAAGAGATACAAAGTCAGATCAACTTAGCCATTTCTAAAATCCTACACCAACTAGACGTTTTTTATTGACATGGTTCAGGCTGGGTTGTGTCCAAAATTATACGTAGTGACGTCCACGTAGGCAAGTACATGCCCCACGCAGGGGAGTACGGTGTTGTCTTATTGGATGATTACCCGACAAACAAGACGGCCTTAGTTAATGTAAAGTGTTTCGATAACAAATGTTTTTTTAATATTCTGTGTTAGCTGGGCTCCATCCGGCTCCTCATCATCATAGCAGAGTCAAGCAGTATACACGGTACAAAGGTACGCTCACCTTAATGGAATCAGTTTCCCTACGCCAGTGCACGAAATACCAAGGTTTGAAGCGCAAAACAATCTCGCAATTTGCCTATACGGTTACGAGGACAAGAACATTTTCCCCATTCATATCAGCAAACGAACTGATTGTCCTGAGGTGAAGCTACTTTTAGTCCAGGGGCAGCACTATTGTTACATCTAAGACTTTAATCGTTTGACTCATTTTAACAATAACATATATGTATGTCCGTATTGTATTTCATCGTTTCGTAGCATTTAAAGGTTAAACGAACACCTTACTATTTGTAAAATGTACGCACTTCGACACACGGTCATGACTGAAAAGCCTGAAATGTCATTTACGACTTTCAGTTGCGTCATCCGTACGTGATGTATTCAGATTTCGAGGCTATCTTACCCCCTGTAGACACCTGCCCACCCGATCCAACATCTTCTTTTAGTCTTAACACGCAGGAGCACGTCCCTTGCGGGTACGCATATGTCATTATTGGGCCTGATGGTGAATTTCATTCGAAACGTGTGTACAGGGGTGAAGATTGCATCGAAGACTTTTTCAAGGCTGTTGAGCATTAGTACGAGGTCATTCAGTACATTAAATCACAAATTGTTCTGATCTCATTAACCGATTCTGAAAACACAGTCTTTAATGAGGCAACTCACTGTTCTATTTGCGACAAACCATTTGCAAACGATACATTCAACCCTAAAGTACGCGATCACTGTCATCTTTCTGGCGTTTTCAGAGGGGCTGCTTATAACAAATGCAGCCTCTATTATCAATTCAAGGACGACCTTCCCATTGTAATGCATAATTTGAGGTCGTATGATCAACATTTTTTAGTAAGGGGTTTGAACTATTTTAGTGACGTTAATATTTCTGTTATCCAACAAAATACTGAACGTTTCACTGCTCTTAAAATTGGTCCCTTTAAATTTTTGGATTCCTTGTTGTTTCTGTCATCATCGCTAGCTACTTTGGTGTTCCTCGTTTTGGAAACCATATTTCCAGACACTCACCGTAGCTGAAACAAAAAAGTGTTTACATGTATGAATACATTGCAGGATTCCATAAATTTGAAGAAACACAGCTACCTCCCAAAGATGCTTTCTTTTCTACTTTAACGAACAGTAACATTACTGATGAGAAATATTCCTTTGCTCATACCGTTTGGGAGGCTACTGGTTGTACCACACTGGGTTCCTATTGTGGGCCCATTGCAATCAAAGATGGAGCGACTAGAGAAGATGGTTCATTAGCAGATCTGGACTATTCGTTTAGCGACCAAAAATGTTCGGAGAATGCAGGGTGGTGTGACGTCATATTACCTGTTTCCGTCAAAGTGACCGAATAGCCACACCAGAAGGCAGCACAGGTTCTCGTAGGAGGCAAACTTGAAATAAAAAGATGGTGGCATCGTTACTATGGTAACCACCGCTACAGCGACAATACCTTCGGCAATTGACGAAATACTCGTGCGTGGGCAACATCCGAAGTTGAAGAACTTATTCTGTGTTCGATTCAAACCGTATTCAGTTTGTTAGAAGAAACGGGAATCACGGAAAAACCTTACGCCTACGTGACCACTCAAATCGCTTCTTTAAACGCAAAAACATACGTTATACTTAGCATTACTCGTAACTACAACTCATTTTAAAATTGATTGTTGGACTAAAAAAAGTAAACCTTGATCAAACAGTTCTGATTTACCTTAAAATGATTTTAATGTCGTAATCTGACATATGATAGTGATTGTTAAGCGATTAATTTGTATTCTTATTGTGATCAATTTGAGCTAGTTATGCTAAATAGCTCGATCCCCATGATGCTTTGCGTTTCCTGGTGGAGGTAGTAAAGTCACTTCCTGCAGCATGGTCGTCTCCGTGTGCTTCCTGTAAGATGGACGTCTCCTTCTCGCAACATGGCCGTTTCCTTCGTTTAATACTTGGCTTGGGCCGGAAGTAAGTTTGTTAGGAGAAGCTTGGGCTCCCGGTGTTTCTTGTCCTACCATATATTCTTCTTTGATTGCAATTTGTTAATTCCACTTTTTCGTTCAGTTTTGTAGTGCTAACTAACAATCACTGTGTTGTACACAGGTAACCTGATTGTTGTTCGTCTGGTGCATACTGTTTTTAGCATTGTTAAGAGCTGCTATTGTAAAACTCCCCATAGCCCGTGTACAATTCTTGCCTCTTCCTTTCTTTCATCTGAACAAACAAGCGACGCATCTATGTCGCCGTCCCTGGTAAGGCCTCGAACCAATGGCCGCCATGTTGGATCGTGGTGATTAAATCCGACATTATGTAAGTTTCAAAAGCTCCTAAGAATAAGTATCATGTCAATAAGTGTGTCATTATTAACTATGTAAGTCCCAATCACGCTTCAAGCCTTATGCAACATAATTAGGCGAAAGTTTCAATGATGATATCGAGTCCCTACATAAATGCAATTGTGTTTAACTTGATGAACTATTCGTAACCCAACATGTTCCATTCGTCCCTCAATCATGTTCCCCTCTCTGAAAGCCTCATGTCTAACGTGTAACTGGAGATTTGGAATTTGGACGTTTTTAGATTTGGACTCAGAAAATAAACCGAAATAGTGTCGTACCCCAATATACGTTGTCGGATAATTCCATGCCTCTTACGCTAATGGTACATGCCTCTGGGCAGAATGCAAGATAACCCATTCTGTCTTTCGCATCCAACTTCTTATTACGTATTTACGCGGTAATTAGTCAATACAACACTCTCAAACTAGTTGGCAACCGCGTATTGATCCTTTTCCATCAAAACAGTTTGCGTTTCTTCAAACAGTACGCAGTTCTAGTGTCATCCTTCAACGTTGATATTAGTGTCCAAAACCTATCACGATTTGTATGTTTTAACTGACGTAGCTTTACTGGCTGACTGTTTCGAAAGTTTCAGAGGAATTTGCATGAAACAGTACCGGTTGGATCCTTGTCATTTTTATACCTTGCCCGGTTGAGTTGGCAGGCTGCGCTGTGCATGACGGGTGTTAAGTTAGAACTACTGACTAGCATAGCTATGTATAATTTTGTAAGTAGGGGCATACGAGGCGGTGTTTCCATGATCCCTAAAAGGTACGCCAAAGCTAACAATCCCCTTTTAGAAGGATTTGATCATTCCAAACCAATAACCTACATAATTTATTTGGATGTGACAAATTTGTACGGTTTTTGCTTCAGCAAGCCTCTGCCGTTTTCAGGTTTCAGGTGGTTGAACGAAGAAGAGCTCACATCCTTCAATGTAACGAGCAGACCCGAAGACGGCACCATGGGTTACATAGCTCAGGTAGACTTGGACTATCCCGAAGCGTTCCACGATTCGCACTCGGATTGTAGAAAACATTGACGTAACTCGAGAAATGTTGTCACCTTTTAACGCGGAGCTGGCTCCATCTTCCGTCACGATGTGCCGTCAACTCATACCTCATTTGGGGCCTCGCAAGGGCTATATTTGCTACCATAAAATTTAGCCTATTACGTGCGTCATGGATTGGTTTTAACTAAGGTTTCCAAAGGGGTCAAGTTTATGGAACGGCCGTGGATCAAACCGTTTATTGATTTTAACACTGACAAAAGGCAGGATGCCAAGACGGAATTTGAAAGAAACGTCTATAAATTGTTTTGTAATTCGATCTTCGGTGAGAGCATGGAGAACGTACGCAAACGTATAAACATGAAATTAACGGTTGATGAGGCCAAGGCCTTACGGTTGATGAACTCACCTTCCATGGAATACTTTGACATATTGAGTCCCGACCTGGTCCTTTTTTGAATGCATAAACTTAACGTGACTCTGGACAAACCCATACATGTAGGTTTTGTATTTTGGAACTAGTTATGTACACCTTTTTTGTTACGATTACTTGAAATGACAAGTGTAATTTGCTTGTGACAGCCACAGATAGTCTCATGATAGAGGTTGAGACACCTGACGTTTATGCAGACATGAAAGATGCCTTACATTTGTTCGACACTAATAACTATCCTAACGATCATCCTTTGTATAGTGAACATAATAAAAAGGTCTTAGGTATGTTTAAGGACGAGACAGGAGGATTGTCTAATGTATTTGTTTAAATTTGCCAGTAAGATTAAGAAAGTTGGAAAAGGAATTAAACGAAATGTATTACAAGATACTAAGACATATGACGATTATTGCACCTGTTTAACCGAACACAGAACCTTTTCTTACAATCAGGTAACCATCCGAAGATACAAACACGAATTGTTCACCGTGTTACAAAATAAAGTTGGACTCGCATGTTTTGATTCCAAACGCTTTGTACTAAATGATGGCATCCACACGGTTTCTTACTTTCACCATTCGACTAGATGATCTAGCTAGACAGGTGTTTTTCCTTTTGTAAATATTTGTAAATACGATTCCAAATGTACATAGTTTAGTCTTTGACAGTTCAATAAAAATCTGTCTGCTTTCAACCGTCTTTCCTGTGTCATTTTCTTTTCTTTTTATTGGTCTAGAATGTTAGCGTGGTACCGGAAGTGACGTCATTTCCGCTGTCTGCCATCTTGTATTGGATACGTATGGCCGCCGCCATCTTGTGGGGGATAAACATGGGAGCCGCCATCTTGCGGGGGTATTAAACCGGAAGTGACACCATTTTGTGGGGGTTGTGACGTCATTACCCCCTGTGACGTCACTTCCGGCTGAGGAATGTATGCTATAGTACTACTCATGCCGTGGGGACGTTACGGGTACCTCGTTCTACCATATGGATTAAATTGTGCTCCGGAAGAATTCCAGAGATTGATGGAAGAAATCTTCGAAGGGGAACCCAGCATCAACCCATACATTGATGACACATCTCTAGGCTCAAATTCAATTGAGGACCACTGTGACTTGCTAAGGAGAACATTGTCCATTGCTAGAAAGGAGAATCTGAAATTCAACAACAGAAACTACAATTTGCAATCCTCAATCACGTATTCGAAATATATAATCTCTGCAGAGGGCATAAAACCAGATCCGCATAAGGTGGAAGCAATAGCAGGATTTGACGCATCGCAGTCACCAGCGGAGTTACAACGATTTCTCGGCATGATAAATTATCACACGAAATTTGCTCCTCATCTGTTCACTATGACTTGTCCGTTGCGACAGCTGCTAAAGGCAGATACATCTTGGCTGTGGGATGCAAATATGCAGCAAGCATTTGATAAGATCAAGGAAGTCTCGTTGGAAGCTCCGTGCCTGAAAATATTTGATCCAGAGTTGGAAGTAACCTTGTCCGTCAACTCGAGCCAGTATGGTCTTGGAGCAGTGCTTTTTCAAGAGGGAAGACCTGTAGCCTGTGGATCAGCAATGCTGTCTGCAACACAACAGCGCTATGGACAAATTGAGAAGGAATTGCTTGCTGTCGTTTATGGCTTGGAACACTTTAACTATTACACATACGGCAGGAGGCTGCATGTGGAAACTGACCACAAACCTCTGTTAGGCTTAAGTGATAAGACGTATTATACCATTTCACCAAGGCTGCAAAGACTATTATTGAGACTAAATTGCTATGACGTAAAGCTCACGTATGTGCCAGGAAAACATTTAGTGACAGCTGATGCACTATCTAGAGCCCCATTAAAGGATGCCAGTTTTGAAGAAGACCCAATGCTTGAAGCATCAACTGGTAAATGGGCCGAGATATGCGCTCACACAGAAACTGATAAGACGTTACAAGAAGTTAAGCATCATGTTGTGAATGGCTGGCCTCATCACAAAAATCAGGCTAGGGGTGAAGCAAGACAATTTTGGCATTGCAAAGAAGAATTGTACATCACAAGAGATGGTATGTTGTGTCGTGGTCAACAGCTGGTCGTGACAGCAGCAGCACAACAGGATGTTTTAAAGAGACTGCACACAGCACATCATGGGATAGTCACTACGGAAACTAAGGCAAGAGAATACGTTTATTGGCCAAATTTAAACAAAGATGTTGAAAAATATGGTGTAACTCAAGGTGTAACTCATGTCAGAAACACCAAAGAGCAAGTCGGCGAGAACCATTGATCGATCGGGAATTGCCACAGCGCCTATGGCAAAAGGTCAGATATGATTTTTTTTACACTAAAGTAGAAGACTTGTCTGCTTATGATTGACTACTTTTCCAAGTACAGCGAGGTGGTACACATGCATGGAATGAATACTCAGGCTACGATTGGTTTTATGAAATCAATATACACAAGACATGGCATTCTGGAGGAATTGGTCAGTGATGAAAGTTCACCATTCAACTCGTACAAGATGCATACCTTCAACGAAGAGTGGGACATCATCGACAACAACAACAACAACATGTCATCTCCACGATATTAACAGTCGAATGAACAAGTGGAAAGGGCAGTGCAAACGTTGAAGAAAACCTTACTTAAGGTGGAGGAAACAGGAAAAGACGTACCCTGTAGTACTGTTTGATCTTCGAACTAGACTTTCAAATGGGCTTCGATCTCTGGCAGAATTGTTGATGGGGAGATGCCTTAGGTCCTGGATCGCAGCACATCCCGACAGATGGCTTCCACACTATGATATCAGCCACGCAAGCAGTACGCTGCAGAAACAACAATAGCAGCAGGTCATGTACGCAAACAAGCATACGAAGGAACTCCCTGCACTGAAAGCAAATGATCCAGTGTGGTTCAGATTGAAGACTGATGCACCCTGGATGAAGGGAACGATCATCAATATTAGATCACATTGAAGATATACAATCAATTCTCAGGCAGGTTGAACTTACGTATAGAATAGAGTTTACATTCATTGGGATACAACTGAAGAGACTAGACAAAAAGGAGCTAGTGGACTAGAAAAGAGGCAGAAGCCAGCTACCCCACAAATGCGTACAGCAGAGGATTATTATCCACTGCAGTCGTCAGCATCTGTTGCAAGGCAACTGCCAAAACCTGTGCCAAATCGGGCTCAGCAACAAGTACAACTTGATCTTGGTGTACCAGCAGTGATCCAGATAAGTGGTCGGAATGTTAAACCTCCGATGAAGTACGACGACTACATTACAATTTAAAGATAGTACTCATTAAAAGAACATTAGAATTCGATTTAATATAATGACTTTTATTTTTTTTAACAAAAAAGGGGGCATGTTACATATTGCAGTACTTTATGTTTAGTACAAACCTTTATGTAGGGGGCTTCGAGCACAAGCATATTCGCCACGTATCTTGATGTAGGCTGTGTGGTAATTGTAATAAGAGATCTAACCCCTTACAGAAAAATTTGGTCACAGGTAGGATCAAACTGGGGCCTTTTTGGGACCAAGTTTATTGGCCCTACTATGTTCCCAGTTGTGCCTTTTATGAAACATACGAGACCAAATTGAGGCCTTGTGACTTAGCTGTTGGCCCCAGATTGTGACCAAACTTTGTTCTTAGTGCCTTAACCCTAGACCGTGACCAAGAAAGGGCCAGATAACTTGTTCCCTTGACCCCAAACCGTGGCCAAAAACGAGCATAGTTCTAGGCATTGGCCCCTTGTTCCCGAATCGTGACTAAAAAGGAGTTAGCCACCTTGGCCCCTTGGTCCCGAATCATGACTAAAAAGGGGTTAGCCACCTTGGCCCCTTGGTCCCAAATCGTGACTAAAAAGGGTGTAGCCATCTTGGCACCTTGGTCACAAATCGTGACTAAAACGGATTTAGCCGCTTTGGCCCCTTGCTCCCGAATCGTGACTTAGCTAGCCTTTGACCGAAACAAAAGGAAAAAGAATTTGGCAGTTGGTATTTGAATTCTGTTATATTATTATTTTCATTTCAGATGTTTGTATTACCATGTCCTGCAATTAACTTACATTACAGCACACTATACTAATGTAACACTACATTATGCACTTGGCCCCTACACTAATCACTTATCCCTCACTTACTTTCTCTTTCATCATACCTTGCCATACTGACATGTACTAGAGAGTCAGTAAATCGTATGCTGTATAGGTACTTTTCCTTAAGAGCTTAACGTTATGGGAGTTAGTTTTCCATTTTATTGATTTTTGCTAAAGTCAAGCGCAGTTTGACTTTGTTTTAAACAATTAATTGGAATAAATTGTTTTACACTACAGAAGCCATTTTTTAGACAAATAAAATCCACGCGAAATTAAGGCAGTGAGACATATTCCATATTAAGCTTCAATACTAAGACTTATTAATAGTTAGTTTCCATATGTTTGTATGTACAACACATTTACCATAGAAAAAACTGGTACAGTAATTACTCTATAACTAAAATAAAGATACAAAATTTGAATAAATGAACAATAAAATAATTTTTTTAAATGTTAGTTGCAAACTTAACATTTAAGAGGTTGCCAGAACTTTAGGTGACATTGTAAGACTTATTTTTTGTACAGTCTCAGTTGGTCCCATGTGCAAAAAGTTGATAATGCAAATTTTTTTGACAGAGCGTTATGCTTGCACTTCAGATAACTAGCACAGTATGGCTTTCTACAATGTAATGTGTTGTATGCAATGCTTTTCAACTTCTAATTCGTAAATTGAGCGTAAATGTTCAGTTTTTTTTCATGTTTGGTTCCAGATTTTTACTGCTTAACAGTTTGACCAGTTCTTGAAAATAACATCGGGAAATTAATGGATGCTAAGCACATGCGACACTGTGATAGACGAATTGAGTTGATGGGACGAATTCAATCAGCAAGCCTCACAATTTTGTTTAACAGCCAACTTTGAATTACAGTACATCTTATAAATTACATTTTGGTAGTGCTCATAATGGCATTTAGTTTTCTGCGGGATTTGAGTTCAAAAGCTTTATCACAAACAGTTATATGGTGGGGTTTTTGCATAGGTTTGCAGGTGGCCAAGTCCCCAAAAAAGTTATAATACAGCCCAATTTCCTGGATCCAAAACCCTATTCTGAATCAAAAAAGTGGTTTCTAGTTTCGAAATTTTTGAAAAATTGTTAACTTTGCTTTGGTGTAATAAATTCAGTGGGGTTCCACAGTTCAGAATTTCTTTTGTTGTAATCAGGATCACGGTGTAAAAGAATAAATGTGCGGCATACTGACTTGCTAAGTTTTTTTATTTTTTAAAGTTTTGAAAATAGGACCCCACTTTTTGTAACCAATTGCGTTCAAACAGGGGTCTAAGTGTTAAAATCCCCAAACTGTGGCCAAGTGGGGGGTCTCGTGACCAAGCCTGAATATTTTTAGGTCACCAATTGTGACCAAGTGGGCATCAAACTAGGGCCAAGTTGGTCAATTCCCAAACTGTTACTAACTAGGACCTTGTGTGACCAAGTTGTACTATTCTTTAGTCACAGTTGGTGACCAATGGGTAGTCAAACAGGGGTCTAGTTGTTAAAACCCCAAACTGTGTCCAAGTTGGGGTCTTGTTTGTGACCAAGCGTGAATATTTTTAAGTCACCATTGTGACCAAGTGGGGATCAAACTGGAGCCAAGTTGATCAAGTCCCAAACCGTGACCAACTAGAGCCTTGTTTGACCAAGTTGTAGTATTCTTAAGTCACAGTCTGTGACCAATTGGGGTCAAATAGGGGTCTAGGTGTTAAAACCCCAAGTCGTGGCCAATTGGGTGGGTCTTGTGACCAAGCCTGAATATTCTTAAGTTACCAATTTTGACCAAGTGGGGGGGGGGGGGTCAAGCTGGGGTCAAGCAGGGGCCAAGTTGGTCAAGTCCCAAACTGTGACCAACTAGGGCCTTGTGTGACCAAGTTTTAGTGTTCTTAAGTCACAGTTTGTGTCCAAGTGGGGTGAAATAGGGGTCTAGGTTTTAAAACCCCAAACTGTGGCCAATTGAGTAGGTCTTGTGACCAAGCCTGAATGTTCTTAAGTCACCAATTGTGACCAAGTGGGGTCAAACTGGGGCCAAGTTAGTTAAGTCACAATTTGTGACCAATTTGGGCCCTACCCAGGGCCTAAAAATTATAGGCCCCAAATTGTAACCATCATGGGGGCTGTGGGATCAATCTACAAACGCAGGTCACGATTTGTGATCAACGGAGGGTCAAACCAGACCAATGCAAATCATACATCTGCAAAACTGGGGAATGGGGTCTGCCGTGACCTGTTTGGGATCAGTTTTGGCCCTTGTGACCACTTTGGGACTTAAATTAGGTCTGTTTGTGACCAAATTTTTCTGTAAGGGACTCGATAGCTTGGACTAACTAGCCATCATGCAATGGTCTTCACTGTGTTTTATTTATTTAATAATACATAACACCCAGCTGGCCTACTGACTTATGTAGAACAGGTGTCTGCTTTAAGGTTGTTACTGAGGTGTTATCCCAGAATGTAAGACAGATCGCTGACTCGTTTAAGTTTTGTCAATTGGGTTCGTTTTCTAATTTTCCTAAACATTTTTCAAAATACAGATTGATGAGCCTGGTGACATTTCTAGTTCGGCTCTTTGAAATGTTTCAGTAGTGTTTTGAAACTGCATGTTTTGTTTCTGACCTACCAAACAAAAACTATTGGCCTATTTGTATCACCACCATCGACACCATCTTTGAACAACGTAATTATTACGAAATAGCATTTCAAATCATGTTGTTGTTGACTTTATTTAACGTTTCTAAGAATACGTTCACTAGTTCCAAACTGCTTTCCAGTGAAGTCGTGACATATTTTGTTGGTGTTTTGCCAAAATAAGACGCCATTCTCGGTAATACTATCATTCTATCTGGCAAAGCTCGTTTTTGTTCTTACCAATCGGTTTCAGCATATCATTTGCATTGTTTAACATTTCTGCCCGTTCTTTGGGAATTAGTTGAACACTGTTCAGTTTCAGTGGTTAAGCTAATTCAGAGGATTCAAAGGATTTAACGCGTTAACCACTCCTGGTCATCTGCCCGAAGCTAATTGTACAAAGAGCAACAATTACATTACATTACACGGAGCAGTAAAGTGGCAGGCTTTCACAAAAATGGGAAGACAGAAGAGAACCGGGAAAGGACAATAAAGAAAATGAGAAGGGTTCAACAATGGAAGTTGTGTAAGTACTACCGCCAAAGTGTGAAAAACATTGTTACCCTCAGGGTCTCACAAAATTGTTACATGTATGATTGTTAAGCCCTTACCAGTGTTTCAATATGAAGAGCGGTAAAAACATTAGAGCTCCAAACCCCTGGGTAGTGAGAGGGAACTATAAACGTAATTAAAGTATGAGGAGACTAAATTCCCCACGTACTCCCTCCTTCGATAAATGTAGAAGGGGTTAATTGTAGAAGGGGTAGACTTAAAGCCTGAAAAATAGCCACATGAACATCTTCAAACGCAAGAAAAATAACAACTGACAGGAGGTTTATTTGCCTTTAAAGCAAAGTTAAAAGAAACGTCAGTGAACAACTTAAATAATAATTAAGGCACAATTCAGTGAACGATAAAGTGCCACATAACATGCTAAATAAATATTGCCTAACTTAACTCAACAGTTAGTTTAAGATATTAGGCGTTATGTTACATCCACTGGACAAAAATGTGCGAAACTACCTTAAATATAAAAGTTCATATGGTTACAATCTAAACAGCAGGAAATTCGAGCCAAATCCCTCGTTGAACTGGCTAATTTTCAGCAAACTGAGGCACTAGTCGTCATCAAGAGCAATCTAGTGGTGCCTTGTGCTAACGTTGGAACTCGGATTCTGGTTATTGGTCTTCGACGATGGTGCTCACTACTGGAATTGGATCCAGGGATTCCCGCAGTTGTGTTTGCACTTGCCTCCTGAATGCTTGAGTAGGCTGCGATGGGGAACAACTGATAAAACTGACTCCAGCAATTTTCATGACTGTGGCATAGATTGTGTCCCTGGTAGGTCTAACCTTGGTGGTAAGGCAGTCGTGACCCTACCCACCCTACCTATTCCAATTCATTTGGCCATGCTATTTTTAAACTTGTTGTTTTTTTGTTTAACTTGTACGCATGCTTTAATTTTTGCTTTTACGCTTAAATAATTCCATTCAGTACTCTTTGTCACACCTTCCCATCTTGCTTTTATCTTCATAATTTTACTTCCATCTCCTTTTTTGGCTGGCAGTCAGCGACCCCCTGGGTCCTTGCCAATCCTGTTGCTCCAGCAAAAAATTATTATTATTATTCAAACGGATCTTCTGTCGACGCTGCCATCATGAAAGACGACAGAGGAGTGGCGTTCCTACTGAACGTCGCCGTAGGTCAAAGGGCGTCCGCAACCATAGATGCATCCTCACTAGCAAGGAGTGGCAATATTTGTGACAACACAACTATCCTACTGAGTAGATAAGGTAGGCAAGAGTACATTTAGGCTTCTTGCTGCCGATATTCTTGAGAGGCGCTATCAGTTTCTCCGAACGATGTCTGTTGAACGCTAGCACCACTAGCATTGATAGTTGTGCACTAAAATGCTAGAACCTGGCGAAAGTAAGTGATCCCATTCACATCCTCCATAAAAGTGACGTCAGTGGCTACACTGATCCATTACCAGTATATGGCTCATACAACCTATGAGCTTGTCGGTCCTCTTCATATTCTAGGTGTACCGTGGAGCTCCAGTTGGGCCCAGGCGACCAAGTGACGATAGGTTGATAGGTGTAGCAGAGGCATCAGAATCTTTTGAGCCATGTAGCATTCAGGCAATGTACTGGTACAGAGTCTGTTATGAAGTACAGTCGCTTCCAAGCATGCATGTCACCAGAAGCATTCTGGCAGGATGGCATCTTCTAAAACTGCTCCTATCTTCAAGAAAGGCTCGAAGTCGAACGGTCTTGGAGATGAGTGTTCCATCAGTGATGAGTTTACTCAGGACATGGCCAGTCTTCATTTCTCTTCACTTACCTCCTTGACAAGTATATCACAAATTTCTGCTTTGCTACATGCAGGGCAGCTAAAGAATCTCCGAGTTGTGAGGCTATTTGTTGGGTGGATTTGGCAATATGGGTCGCTCTCGCTATTTTTGGTGACGCACAAAAGACGGTGTTGTCGTCAGATGTGTTTTTTTTATTAAAGTTTTTTCGTGTCATAATACTAGGTTTATAAATAAGATAAAATCACTAGAGTTAAAGCAAAGTTGTGGACAAGTTAAAAGTTATTAGCACTAGCGGAGTCGCTCGCTTTGCTCGCTCATTCCGTGTCGTCTCGCTGCGCTCGAGTAGCTTTCATGCTGCAACTCTTATCTGCTGGCAGACAGTCTACACCTAAACGATCAAGCAAATGATCAGAGTGCAGTGCACGTTTATCGTAAGGCTTGAGTTCATAAACAAATGTACTAAACCAACCCCCTTCTGCCGTGCGCCTAAACTGCCAATGAGCCAGGAGGCGAGACATGCGATTTCTCCCCTAGTTGGCCTTGGCTTGAAGAAGCCTTATCCATCCGCGCTGCAAGGCCGTTTCAACGCTGTAGCAGGCGAGTTGCTGCGTGCTTCAACTAAACATGCTTGGTAATTTTATCATGCATACTCGTTTGTGCCGCTCCTGGCATACATTATTTTGTTATTCAAATAAATTTTGCAGACTTTACATTGGTTTCCTTGTTTCACAAATTTTAAGAATTTTTATTAAAATCCTTCTCCTTCCCCGCTACGTGTGATGCTTTGAAAGAGAAACCACATGTCGCCTATAATTTTTGACTAATATAAAAGATTTCGTGTAAAGCGAAATCGTACCTAGAAACTGTTCGTGGTTACCAAAATTAGGCTGGACTATTGCTGAGAGGCTGGACTATCGCTGAGTAGAGCGCCAGCTAATAGGACACTATTGATCGAATGTCGATGTTTTCCAAATGCAAACGTGGAAATATTTCTGACACCCTTTTCTGTTATCAACATACTTTGTTTAAATAGGCCTAATTTAACTTTAATCTTTTTGTAATTTCATTTAAATTTAAGGCTAAATGGGTAGTTTGTATTTGATATATCCAAAATGCAACTCCAACAGTCATCTCATTAGCGAGCTGCACGTGCCTCATTCTTGAATGACGGCTGTTAGCATTGCCAGCCGTAATCCTACTGACAACACTACTGGACCACGCGCCTCCTACGTGGTGCAACAATTGTGGACCATCCGCACTGCAGGAAGAGGTGATATTCCGAAACTAACAATCAACTTCGAAAAATTCGTTTCAACAATGGTCCAAAGGGTTTTTTCGTTTTTTCGAGGGCAAAACTTTTACCTAGAATTACGAAAATACGCCTAAAATAATTTCCAGTCTTTTGAGACCTTTCTCACATTTCTAGCCTTCCTACTTCCGGAGGAGAAGACGTATATATAAACAAACCGACCGACCGTAAGTTTTTAGTGGTTATGATGATTATTGTCTAAATTCTTGACGTGTGTTGGTCCTTTCGCTTTATGTAAATTGTCTAGCCCGAGTAATGTGGAGGCAATGAGTTTATAAGTGCACACTTATTCCATATCGGCAGATCAGTCAGCTGGACGGGAGCCTCACTTTGCTCTTGGTGCTTATGGAGCCTAGGAGTAAAAAACGCCGTCCAGTGAAATTTCTTTATTTGTAGTTTTAAAGTTATTGCCGACCAATTTGTTCATTAGTGTGCAACATTGAGGAGGACGAACCCATTTTCTCCTGTGAGAGGGGAGTCTCAGTTCTGTTCCATCCTTGCGTCCGCATTTCGTCATGGTGCTTAGCCTCGGTAAGCCTGTCTTCTATCTTGCATCACTTTTGAAGTAAGTGTACCAATTTTGTCTTCCAATATTTTGCTATATTTGGGAATATTGTTTGAAACAGAGTTCTTTTTATAGCCAAGCTTGAGGGTGAATTGAAAGCTGAATTAATTAATGTTGTTCAAGCATTGCTTCCAGCGTATTAGTTTATCCCCCCTCCCCCTCCCATGCGTTTAGTTTCTTCACGTACGGGTGTGCTGCAGGGAAGCCAATGTTCACCGTAAAAAGTTTAGAATCAACTAAGATAAGAAAATTTCGATACTACGTTTCCCACGAGGAGTGATCCTTTTAAAATGCTGATGATTTATCGTGGTAATTTTAGATTGCTACATATTTTGAAATACATATTATTGCATGTCTTTAAATTTGTGATGTTCTCAAAGAAATATATTTTAAGCCAAATAATATTTACTATTTTGTAAAAGCAATATTGAGAGTGTAAATCGGGTAGATAAAACGTTATTTTGTCACGCAGCTCGTATATTTTCAACCATAACCATAATCAGTTTTTTGACACAATGATCTGTTGGTTGAATACAGAGTCCCGAGGTCAACTATGACAAATGGCACTCTAGAACCATCCAAAGGCTGTGATAATTACACACTCATCCGCCGACCAGATATTCATTTTTGGGACGGTTTGACAATCCAGGATAGCTGGGTGGCTGCTGCACCGCATGTAAGCATACATCACAGGATGCAGATACCTTCCCTGTAAGGGCAGGTGCCACCAAGATTCCTTAAATCAACTGACACCTGTTGATTGATGCGTGTCTCATAATTATGTCGATGATAAAGGTTAGTCTCCACTAGGGCACTATATGAAATTTCATTTCCCATCAGCGGTGCACCTGGAAAAATTGGGGTGCACCTTACAATATGTGGAAGTGGTGATAACTGACAGAAAAAATCCATGGTACAGAGTGAGTTCAGGATCCAGGGACCTCTCACCACTGCCCACCCGGACCGTACCGTTTGCTTGAGGCCGTTAATTCGGAACCGACTGTGCTGAATAAAAGGGTTAGCACAATGTAATGGAACCATAACGAACACAATTATGAGAACACAATTATGAGAAATGCACACATGTGGTATTTGCCCCAAAAGATGTACTTTACGTCTTGAACAATCTTAAACCTAGCCACGCTGTTGGTCCTGAGGGTTTCTCAGCGTACTTCTATAAACAAATTGGCTACCTAATTTATGCTCCGTTGTCTGGTATCTTCACTTTGTCTTTATCTACCGGGAAACTGCCAAGCGTTTTGAGTACGGCAAACGTCATTCCTATTTTTAAAAAGGGAAAGTCGGCCGACCCTACGAATTATAGACCAATCACACTCATTGTCATGCCTTGCAAGATTAGGGAGACGATTGTACGCAACACCATGCTATAATATGTAGACAGACTAAATATTATTAGCAGCGATCAATTTGGTTTCTTACCGGGTCGTTGCACGGTACATCAGCTTCTTCTAGTGTTGGATAAATGGTCTGAGGCCCTTGAACATGGAGCATCTTCGGACATCATACTTTTCGATTTAAAAAATGCATTTGAATCAGTGGTACATAGCAAGCTTCTTTTTAAATTACAGACATACGGCTTCTGTGGACCTCTCTTAAATTGGATTTGCGCGTTCGTCAATGGCAGAACCCAAAAACTTGTAATCGGCAAGTCTAAATCGGCCGAGTCACATGTAATTCGTGGGGTGCCGCAAGGTTCCGTGCTTGGTCCTCTGCATTTTATTTTATTTTTAAACGATTTATCCTGCAATCTGGCAAATGCAAACCAGGCCAAATTTGCGGATGATTTAAAGCTGCACTTAGCGATTATTAGTATTCTTGACAGTAAATCATTGCAGACCGAGATTGAATATGTCTCGTGTTGGGCACAAGACTGGCAATTACCCATATCGTACGCTAAATGCATGGGCTTTTATGTTGGGAGCTAGAAACACGCGTCCACTTACACCATAAATGATGAAGTTTTACCCAGCTCACATGTCGTTAAAGACTTCGGTGTCTGGTTTGCGGCTGACTTGAAATTCTCAACCCACTGTAACCATGTGATGTTGGCAGCAAACCGCAGATCTGCAATTGTGCAGCGTTGCTTTAAGTCAGGAAATGTTAACACTAAATTATGGGCCTATAAGGTTTATGTCCGCCCATTGATGGAATATACTAGTTCGGTATGGTATCAAAATCTTTTAAAGGACATTGACCATGGAAAGTGTCCAGCGGCATTTTAGTAAATCATTACACGGCATGAGAGACTTGCCATACTGCGACCGTCTAAAGAAACTTGGACTCGACTCGCTGGAACTTCGGCGGCTGAAAGCCGATCTTACTCTAGCATTTAAGATAATCCATGGGCTCTTGTTGATTGATCTGCCTTTCTTCGAATTAAGTCCTGTAATCTGGACGAGGAGCCATAGTTTCAAATTAATCATCCCGCATGCACGACTCAATTGTAAACGTAATTTCTTTGCCATTAGAGTTGCCCGAGTTTGGAACTCTTTGCCGAGTGCAACACTATCTGCATCCACTGTAAATATTTTTAAAAGGTTGTTGTCACTGGTCGACCGATCATCATTTTAAAAAAGGTCTGAGCACTATGCATATTAATTGATTCACCAATTCTACTTTGTGTTCCTACTTCTGAGGTTGTCTACCGATACATTTTATTGTACATAACTTTACTTTTACTCATTTTCATTTTTTATCCTCTTGATCTCTTTTACAATGTTTTTATTACAGGTTACCAAGCGATTGGTGAATCTCATACTTTCCTTTCCCGCATCTTAAATGCTGTCCTTTTTTGGCTGGATGTCAGTGACTCCCCGGGGTCCTTTCCTCACCGGTGTGCTACTGCACCAAACATTTTATTATTATTATTGTAGTCTGTAAGTCATAAGTCACATGTTTTAATTCCAACAGAATACTACATAATGGGTAACAGTAATTTAACGTTAGGGTTAAAGCTCCTAAAGTCTAAGCTGTAGCTCTCGCTTTCACGCAAAAAGGTGTCTTCAATGCTCATTAACAGTTCTATTGACATTTTTGTTACCTGGATTATGTCTACAGGGGTCATAACACTAGTTGTGTCCTTACCCAACCCGCCTTAAAGTGGCACTATCACCGATTGAAATGCGAAAATACCGTGGCGCCATCTAGCAACATTGATATTGTTAACCTTTATAACTTGCTCGCAGGTGCACGAGGATGAACCAAATTTTCACTTAATAATTTAGGATGTCGTGTCTTGTTTGTTTCGTTAAAAGAAATGCCGTTATGCATGCCTTCGCTTAGTGCAAGCAAACGCTAGATGGTACTACATAGCGCTAGATGTTGTCAGAATTCGTCTGCTTTCAATCGGTGATAGTGCCTCCTTAAGTCTCCGAGAAATCTAAGCAGTAACGACAGGAGGAATCTCTAAGGCTTATGCCCATATTTTTCACAAGTAAAAACAACAGGTTAAGGGAGAACGGAACAATGATTCACATACAAACAATGTCATGCATATGGTAAAATACAGTATTACTAACATAGAGTTATAGCAACATCTAAGTAATTGAGAGTTATAGCTATCGGCAAGGCACACTGAAAAAACATGCCCGGCTTTGGTCACTTTGTGACAGCCTCCACAACCATGATGACTATCAATAACACGCTGGTATAATATAAGAAAATACATTGACATCCCGTTTTGGGTAAACTTCCCATTCCGAGTCATGTTACTATCAACACACCTCGTCTTAACTTGAAGGAAACATATGAGGAAAACTTCCACTAGGCGCAAAATTGTGCGAGACGCTCTGAGAATGACTACACTCTAGGCTATCCGAACCACTGCTCAAATAGACCATTGAGGATAGAGAGGAGGTTGGGCCCACACATGCACAAGGGGACACTAGGGTGTGTCTGGACATAATTATTTGCAATAGCAGAAGTGAATGGAAAAATAACCTCAGAAGTTCACAAAATTTTCTCATGCGGTGGATAACAATAAATAATATTAGTGACTCCTCGTGCGTGTCCAACTCCAACCTCCCTCTAAACCGTTTCACCCAATAAATCAGAGGACTCGTCAATCATTAAATTAATGTTGAAAAGTGTTCCACATACACTGTAGATTGCTAAATTTCTAGATATGGGTTTAAGTCTTACGCCTTGGTCTCTAAAATTGCTATTAAAACTGTTATTGTATAGACGAGATGTCAACAGCAGATTTTTGGTGGCTGAAGGCTTCTCATCATTTCTTAAAATAACAGGATGCTTTAACGCTTTCCCTTGCTTGTCAAAGCCTGGAATGCGCAGGTCACTAAATAATACACCTGTTGCGGTAAGGCCATTAGACGCTAAGGCAGTAAATATGAACACTAGGGTATGTTGCCCTATCCACCTATTTGTAACAGTGGGCGATGACCACCAAGGATGCTCCTCTGGAGTCATGGGAGAACACGTGACTCGGACCAGACGACCCCCAGCGACTGCCGCAATGAGTACCCTTATATTCTATCACACGTGGTTGCTGGATATTATTAGCCCAATCCTTGGTGTGTCTATGAAGTTGATCTGGGTCTAAATCATATGCGGGGTGATCCTGACGCAAGAATGGCATGTTATCAGAGTGGCACAATTGTTGCACCGGCTGGCTAAGCTGTTGTTGGTCTTGTGTAAACATTAAACAACAAAGAAAACTCAAACTCAACATTAAGTTGACTTGGGTTGCTCGTAGTGCCAAGTCAATCATCACATTTGGCGTTGGCTGTTGTGGGCATTTCTGAGTGGGGTTTCACGTGTTTCTGGACACAGCATTCGGACAGCACATGGGTAGATTTCCAAACCCAATACAGGAGAGGCACATTGGTCCACTAGGATGGTCAGCGGGTTGGACTCTGTCGCAGGAACGGAAACTGTGGTCTAAACTTCGACAGAATACACATGATGGTCTGACTCAATGCTGACGTCCGATGCGGGTGTTTCTTTTTGTAGGATCTCTTGCTTATTCACCTGTCCGAGTGGGAGGAGACCTCCTTTCCTCGGCTAGACAGGCTTAGAGTGCTCTCCAGTGTTGAAGTTGTCTACACCTGTCAAGACTGACATGCCCTTGTAGTAAGCTGTATGGTAACGAGTCGGTCTGCAATGCTCCACCCTGGCTGGTTCCCCACTTGCGTAGGACTTCTCCAAATTGATGATCAAGAGTCTGCAGCGACTGAATGTCGTGCAGGGCTCCGGTACTCGTTTTACAAACAATGAAGTGAAAAATTCTTTGCAGAGTGTGCATACGGTCCCACGGTGCTCAGAAATTGTAGGGCCATCGCCATGGCAATCCACACGAGAACTTAAACGTACAGGCTACGTGAATACATAAGCCTGTTGAAGAAACTGTTCCGTGACAAATACGTGGCACAGATACAAAATGATGGTCCGAAATTGTTTTAATGTAGCATAGATGAGCTCTATCTCCTCCACCGCGTTGACTCCTCACTTATGTTCAGACCTTCTTCATTGACCTTCGGTTTTGCAGAACCGACGAATCCAAAGTCGAATTGGTTGACGGGGATCAGGATGTGAAATGTCTGGAGGAACGTCTCGATGCTTCCTTAAGGTGTTGTATTGAAGGAAAAAGTAGGTCACTCACTCAGGAACGAGTGAAGAAAATAGCAAAGCCTTAAACCCTATACTGGCTTAATGGTGTCAAACTGCCCGGCTTGCTAATGCTGCATTCAAACGCCAACATGTTGAGAGGATCAGAGTCAGAGCAGAAGTAAAGTATGAATACAGAGAGGAGTCGAGGTTGCTGAGAGGTTAAGCTAATTTTACAAAAAGCAACAATTACATTCACTCTAAAGAGCAGTAACGCAACAGGCTTTAACAATAGGAAGACAGAAGAGAACCGACGTAACAGGAAGGGAAATGACAATAATAAAAATAAGAAGGGTACTGCAATGCAAGAGTTATTAAAGTATTGCTTCAGCCGAAGTCTAGAAAACATTGTTACTTGTATGATTGTTAGGATCTTACCAGGGTTTCAATATAAAGAGTGGCAAAGGCATTAGAGCTCCTAACCTTTGGATAGTGAGAGCGAGGTATAAACGTGCAAATTGTAAGGTGGGAGGAATAAATTCCCCACACATATAGCACCTTACCGATATTTGCTAGTTCATAGGAGTGCCAAATGCCACAGATTCCACAGTGAATAATTAAAATAACACATCCCATTATTACCACAATTTGTATTCATTTTTATGTCTTTTAAATTAAATATAATTTGAAATACAACGAATTTTGGAAAACTGTTTAAGATCACCAACCCCCCAGCATCACTGTGCAGGAATTCTGATTGGAGAGGGACCCATTTGTTAACAATAAATTGCTAACCCACAGGATTATGGTAAGATTTACGTCGTGAATGAGGAAGAAGGAAAATAGACTTGCAATACGAATCAAACTTGTATTGTACATAAAACCTTACACTTACAGGTGACTTGGCATAAAACAGCAGTAATTAGAACTATGCATAGCTGGACCCGTGCATGCTGCACGGTGATTGAATTTCGTGGATTTAGCCTCTTCGGGTGTTTCGTCGTGTTAGTAAAGTAACTGGTGCTTTTAATTTCTCTCGCCCCCCCAACCTGCACACCCCCTCTCCCTTCCAGGCCCCCCGACCACCCTCCACGAGCGTCGAGTCTGTATACCTTCCGGCCTTTTTCTGTAGCCCCTCTGGTGTTTGGTTATACATTTATTAACCCCCCCCCCCCAAAAAAAAAAAAAACATACACTCCTTGGCGGCACCTGCCCGTATTCCCCTTGTGCTTGATGGGCACATTCAGTAAGCAAATAGTGTGATCTCCCCTTCTTATTCTCCCTTCCGCTTGCCTCTTCCCCTTCCGCCGCCTCTCCTCTCCTGTCTATCATATCCCCACTCTTCCCTACATTGCCGCAACCCTCCCCCGTTTGCTGTTGCGTTGACTGAACGTGAAAGAACTTTGTGAAGGGGCTCCGGGGACCCGAGCAAGGCGAGCAGCATTAGCCGAGCGGTCAGCGACCTGTCTCCAAACTAAGCAAATGGTGGTAGCGAATGGTGGTGGCGAAAAGTAACAGAAATTAATTCATGCAACTAAAAGTTAACAGGCCATTTCGTTATAATTTTGGCGCATCCCCAAAAAAGACGTATACCTGTGTTTTACTGAATTCTTCCAAAAAAAAAAAACCTATCTCTGAGTAAATCAGCAATCAGTATGCAAGCGCCTGCTGTACGTTAATGTCCGTGATTGTTTCCGCCAACGTTGAAACAATTCATGTGTGTTATCTTAACAGAAGACGGTACATTGGGGTAATAATTGTTACTACTTTGAAACAATTCCACTCAGCTCTGAAAGCCTACTTCTGCGAAAAAAATAAGCGATTCTATCGTTAATAGCTGGCAATTTCGAGGGTAACAGGCCTCGAAATTTAAAACGTAGCTTAGTTTGGTTGAAAACTCTATGCGTTTACCTGAAACACGGATTCTTTCATTTTATCCATCAACAATCCACTATAGTGCACCAAGAATTGTTAGGCACGGTAGCAATGACATGGCATGCGCAGGAAGAATGAAACAAAACGTTACTTTAAATTGCAGCCACGATTGTAGCAGTAACTTTGAATTGTTGGGCTGCTGCAGGCTGCTAATCCTCCTCCTCGTGCTGGTTCCTGAGGTTGGGTATTATTTAGTAGATGGTAGGGGAAAAAGGAAAGGGCTGTTTGCGAGAACTGCCATAATGGCAGACCAGCATAGTAAACATCTCAGGTGGCTGATGGCAGTCGTAGATGCAGAACAACAGACATCACAAACTCTGACACTGGTCACACGGGAGCTGGATACAACAGGCAGTAGTTGCTGTGACGGAGCAGCATTCAAGTGTCCAGGTTACCTATTTCTTCATTGGACATACCAACCCACCAATGATGGAACTGACTAAGTATTCTTGACGTAGCTCCTGAAATCCCCCGCACAGAACAATAGCTATCGTTGATGCGGGTCTTGTGTTGAAACCGTTGTCGAAAAACTTTTGGAACGACTCTTTTTACGGTCGCAGCAAACTTCGACATGATGTCTGTGGAAGAAAAAACTTCAAACCAATTACAGACAGCCTCTAGGCAGATTAGTCATGAATTGCGATTTCGTTTTTTTTTTTTAGTTTAGTCCATACACTCCTGCATAAACACACAAGAGTGCATTGTTGGGAGCAAAAACAGCCAACAGGTAAAACTAAACCGAGTTTAAAAAATATGCCCACACCTGTGGCCAAAAAAAAAAAAAAAAAAAAAAATATGGTTTTCTCATATTTAAGAAACTTGATCACGTCTACCCCACTTACAAACAGCATTGACGAATTACGGTCAAATAGCCTGTAATAGCTTTAGGTGGTAATTTTGCCCCTTACCTATTTTGCACTGCAAAACTTTATGAGCAAAAAAAACTTACTGCAGCTAACAAAATTCGAACTGCAGAACGAAACTACAACAGATGTATTTTTACAAGACACACTAAAATGCCTTTTCAAAAATTTAGGTGTTTATACTTGCGTTTTTACACTACGATCATGTTTACGTTTTTACGCTAAGTTTACACTTAAGTTTACGGTTCTATTCACCAGATTTTTGCAGACGATATCCACGTATACAACTGAGAGCCTACAAGAAACTTGCACACATCCTGCCTGCCTACTATACCGGATACAGTAAATCACACGGTAAAGAAACCATTCGCTCGGCCGTAAATTTCTTAACACTATACACAAGCAAATACGTAACCATAAAACCATTATGTAAATTCCCCCCAACTGATCGAATATATTTCTGAAAAAAAACATAGCGATCAATAACTAACCTTACAAACCATCGTTTACCTGGGTTAGAAACAAGTTATTGCATTTATTGCATAACTAGCCTTGGAAAAACAAGTTTCTCTTCGAAAACGTTTAAAGAAATTTTCCTTGGAAAGTTCTAAACGATTGAACTAGGAGCTAAACAGCTCTAAACCTACGTCTGGAGACTTAGCCTCAGAACGCGAGTGTTTGTTTGGGACTTTGTCTCTGAATAATTCCCTACAAGAAAGAAAATAAAATCTGCTTCAATCTTTTTAAGTTTATGTAGGTCACGATTTTATTAGAAATTCCTGCACAATAGCTTTAAATCTATTACTATATGGATTACTATTGTTCCACTACTTAATTACACTTACCAAATTCTATTCTTCATTTTTATTAAGCTGAATGCCTTATAATTATAAAAAAAAAACATTATTAAAGAAATACTCTGCCTGAGATCTATATTAAGTTACAAATATCCTACCATGCATACATACGGTCATACAAACATTCACGATATATCCAATTGAATCGTGATAAAAACAAGCTTTTAATATACAAGCAGAAACAGACTTGGTCTACTATCATCCTAGTGGTTAAAGCTAAATACTACGACACACTCCGGCTAGGTAAGGACCTCCAGGCAACATGCAAAAACTTAAACTTAGCTGTCAGAGGACCAATGTTCTTGTTAAACTACTGGAAAAATCAGAGGATCTACCACCCAATACATGCCATGGTTAATTTCAGTACCGTAGTTGTTAATAACTTAAAACCTTCTTTTGTGAGGCAAGTGTTTCTCAAAACTACTCGGGTAAAAACAATGTATTAACAGTGGGCATAAAAAATACGAAACCATAATTTCGTTTATTACTGGCCTCTTCCACTAGAATAATACGCCCGGGAAGACATTTTACGTTATAAACTATTACTAATCCTATAAATAATGACGTGTGCATAATCTAGCAAACAATCATGCAATAATACATTACGGTAGTGCGAAAAATATTAGACAGTTGCAGGATTCCGTTGTTTGCTATTTCATACCTTAGCAAAAACAAAATGGTTCGCGTTTTGCCCTACTGGTAGTCCGAAATTCTTTTTAATAACTTGTAGCACCAAATCAGCACTCACTTTAGAGAAAGTCTTTCGGGATTAAACTACTTTATTTTTAACTAGTATTCCCATCTATTTGACAATAACTCTTAATGTCGTAGCATGTTAAAAACTTACAGATACTATTGCCATTTTTGCCTTGCTTCACTAATTTTAGCTTTAGGTTAGCATGAATCGGCTCGCCCATGTCACTTCGGAATTAGCTTAGACTTTTCGAGTACAAATGCGATGGTATTACTGACGCAATTCGCCTACACGGCAGATCCTCAGTAGTCACTGGTGCTCGTATTCAGCCAAACAGCAAACTCTTCTACGTAAAACTCCGGTACTCAGTTATGACGACACCACTGGTACCCTGGTCCAACAAGTCTTCACAAGAAACTGAATCCCACAGTTACAATCCAGTGTCCGGCTTACTTATTTCTCCATTGTACGTGTCAACGCAACAATTATGGACGCCATAAAGTATTCTTGACGCCCCTCAGACACATTTTCAGTGCTTACCCTTGTCCTTGGGCTCCACAACATAGTAATCTTGCTAAGGATCGTGTAGTCAAGTTTCGCTACTAACATTTAACAGTTATTCGAATGTTTAAAGTTAAAAAAAGGTAAACATGATAGTAAATAAAAGTTCATGTACTTGAATTAATTATTAAATAAATAAATCGGAAACAAAACCCACAAGAGTGAAGTAATAGGCAGTAGGATTTGCTTGGAGGCTGTTCAATGGAGAGGGTAATATCACTACTTTCTAAAGGGAATATTTTTTGGTTAAGCTTGGTACAACAACAAACAACTTTTGGAGCCATTTTTGTTCTGATGTAACTACTTTGGGACAATTCCAACCCAGATTCCTATTACGAAAAAAGTTTAGCATGTTACCTGGTCTTGTCAGACTGGGGGAGGGCACACGCTGATTCCTTCAGTGTAGCGCGCATGCCGCCCTGGACTGATTGGTTGAAACTTGGCGGGTGCTTTCACCCTTGTGGGTTTTGTTTCTATCACTTCTTTTGTATTTAATTTTTTTGAGCATTTTATGTTTGCCAATTCCTAGTCAGCAGTTTAATTTTTTGTTATTAATTGAGCGTGCTTTTTTTTCTCATGCATTTTTGGTATATTATCTGAAAGTCACGGTTTCAGGGTTTTCACAGTATTACACCCTACACAGACCCTTGCACAGACTTGCATAATTTTTGGAATAAATATAACTTCCATACTTGTCTACTATCTGGGCAAGTTTGGTCGAAAAATACCGTGTACTTTTTTTATGGCATGAAGGCTAACGAACCATACTTATCTACTATCTGGCCAAGTTTAGTTGAAAATGTTGAATAAAAATGGGAAATGGGAATTTTTTCCGTTTTTTTAGTTACCCAATTTTTTATTTTATTATTAAGGAACGGTAACTCTGTAGGATTTTTCCCCTAAAGCTCAAAGCCACGACCAGCAACACGTCCATTGTATTGACAATGTTTGCTGTTGCCGATTATTTGTGGTAGTCAGTTTGATAATGTGTTAGTTATTTGATCACAGGTGGCATTTACCCAACATGCATGAAAATAGCATTAGAAATGATTTCACTCTTTTTAGTTAATGCACCCCAAACGTCATTCCACAAAAGGCACACATTGGAGTTAAAAGAGTCTTGAATACCAAAATGGTTCTGTAAATTATATGAGCAGAATTGTCAGTAGTCAGTATATAGTAGTAGTTAGCCGAAATCAACGATCTTCACCGACTTTTATCACATTGAAACAGTTTTGCAATTGATTCAAATACGCCCATTGCTTGTCACGGCACAAAGCCTGCCCATTTTAAGTTGTTTTTAACAATCGTGAAATACGCTCAGCTCTGGTTTCTGGTTAAGTAAATCTAGTGGCTGCCATGCAACAATGATGGAATTGAATAATGACTTTCTTACAGTGAAGTGTGACAATTGAACTTGGTGAGTGGACTACTGGTGTGGTCCTTGATAATAGATGAACATCTTTAAGAATTAACTAAATGTTGGCCAGTGCTTGCACCGTCTCGATTGTTGATGTTGGCACCTGCTCCTGTACCGTTAGCATCGGCCAGTGCTCAGCTCCAAAACTGGCTCTGGTCAATCTCTAACAGCAAGGAAAACGCACAGAAGCGTTGGCTCCTTGTTTGTATTGCAAGGAATGAAATTCTAGCATGTTTCAAATGGTGGCAGCATACGGAATAGTGGGGATTAGCAGTGTTTTGGCTAGCATGCATATGAGTTACACTTTGTGGGGGGAAGGGTATAGTGTCTTAGTTGACCTGCATTAGTCTAACTGGGTCATAGGGGAAAATTGGGATTTACGGTGTCTTGGCTGGCCTGTATACGAGTTGCACTGAGTCATAGGGAAAATGAGGACTTTACGGTTTTTTGGGTGGCCTGCATTAGTTACACTGGGTCTTACGAATAACGGGTCATGTGGCTCGCAGGACCACAAGCTCAAAACTATTTGTACTATTTGAACTGTTATTCTGTATTCAGTCTTAGCATAATGAACAAATTATATCTAAATTAAATCGTAGTATCAAGACAAATGAAATGTTTTATTAGATGATGAATGCCTTCTACTTTGTCTTTGCATATTATAAAAAACTTTTATAATACATTAGATCGAGCACGTAAATAGGCAATTTTTGAGGCTCAAATTTTGCTTCGACTCCATTACCCACTCAGCTAATTCCATGTCGTACTGGTGCATCACACTGGTCATATCGTAAACAAGGACTACTGCTTTGTCACTGCTTTGTGCACAAGATAACCACTCCACTTTTGTTGGTCCTCCTTCGTAGTCCCTGAACAACCAGGTCCCTGTTGTTAAATCATAAATATGGAAGTAACTCTCAAAACCTTTTCGCAGAATTAACAACTTCTTTTGACAGATGGTAGCAAGACACATGTCAATAGATCTAGGAAGACGCGTAACTACTGTCCACTGGTCCTTCAAAAGATCATAACGTTCTACAACTTTGTCATTTCGGTTGCAAGACCCCAGAATGTATAAGCAGTCTTCAAAGGGCAAGACGTGTGGACTACAGTGGGCCTTGTTGGTTGAAGCTACTAAATGACAAGAATGGTCACTGGGCTTGAAACACTGGACGTGCTTAATCATTGCATAATGCTCATTTACGCCGTTCACTATGTAAATGCAGTCACGCAGCACCCCTGAGCCTGCCAGGCATACACTGAAAATAAGAGGGTCTTCTTCGTGTTGTAAAACAGCATTAGTTAAAGGGCAGTATACAGTGACTCGGTTCCACTCATCAATGTTGTTGTGATAAACTCTACAATACTCAACATCCACAACATCTTCGTCATCAGGAATAAGTTCTTCAAAAAGTCCGTTGTATTCTTCATCATACTCTGCATAATCATTCTCGTCGTATTCCTCCTCGTATCCTTCTTCATACTCTTCATACTCCTCATCACATTCCCCTTCATATTCATCACACCGCTTCTCTAATTCATCACACCGTTCCTCGTATTGTACGTATCGTTTCTCTAATTCTTCACAATGTTCCTTGCATTCATCACACCATTTCCCTAATTCTTCACACCGTTTGTCATATTCTTCACACTGTTCCTCGTATTCTTCACTCTGTTCCTCGTATTCTTCACTCTCTTCATCATATTCCCATTCTTCCGAAATCTCTTTGGGTTCTTCATACTCCTGATCATGCACACTAGATCCTTTGTGATCTGATTCCTCTTCCTCAGTCAATTCACTTGGCGTGTCTTCATAACTCACAGCTTCTTCGCTTATCTCAACGTCATTGTAGTACTCTTCATTGTTAGTATCACCAATATCACCAATACTTTCAAGATCATTTTCAATCTTGCAGTCCTCGTTGTTCTTATCATTTTTACTCATTTCATCAACTTCATCATCTTCATTCTCATAGTATTCAGTGGCAGAATGATCATCCTTCAATTCAGCACCATATTCGCATTCAGTCTCATGACTTGGACTTTCCAGTTCGTTTTTATCTTCAAATGTAGATAAAAAGAATGAAATCATTTTGCTGACTGTCCATGGATTCTTGAACACATGGAATATTGTCATCATAACTCTGCTTGAAAAACCATTAGCGTCAGTATCACATTCCCTGTTTTGGTCTTTAATTTTATCTCCACCAAACAAAGACAATATGAAGGTGGCTACTCTTGAAGATGATGATGAGCCATTCTTCAAATTGTGCATAGTTGCTAAGCGGCGATCTGACATAGGACGGTAGCTGTAATCATAATGTACATTTGCACGATCATCATGATATTCATAAAACTCTACAACACTTTGGTCATCAGCGCTATCACTATGTTCAACGCATTCATAGAACTGATCTTTACTATCCGATTCACCATTTTCTTCGTCTTGGATATATTCATAATAATGTTCGTGATCATCATATTCAGGTTCTGTATTTAGAGGGTCAGTACTTTGAAAATTTTCACTGTCGTCATTATACTCGTAGTAGTGAACAGGATCATAGTAGTCATCGCTATGAATGTTATTTACAGACTTTTCACCACCAAAGAAATATACATGACATCCATACGCCTCGACACTCATGCCATCTTCCAAATCAAAGGGTAGGGTTCTTGTTCCAACCCATCTGTTCGTTTTCTTATCAAACATTGATATAACCGACTGATTGGACGAGGTATAACCCAAAACCAACAACTTTCCTTTAGCTTCAATTTCCTGATCCACGAACTCGTTGTGGTTTCTAGCAGATAATACTGCAATCAGATTTTCCAAGATAAAACAGTTCCAGGCTTTTTCAGTATTTTCTTTTAGACAACTGTTCAAACATGCAGAACACCATCCAAACTCTTCAAGCGAGTTCAGGAATTCCTCCAGGTAAACTACTCTTGCTTCTTCAAACTTTATCCAGACCAGAATACCAGTCAGAACTAATTTTGTACCGTACTTGCGCAGTGCTTTCTGCTGGAGAACCTGTTTAAGTTCCACTGTAGTCAGGAGCAGAAAATCAGGACATTTCATGAGGTCACTAAAATTTTCAGCGAGAAAACGTAAAACTTGAGAGACACAGTATTGGTTATTGTTGAGTTTCTGCGACAGATCATAGAGTTCGCGGAAATTCTGCATTGTCAACTGCTGACTTGTGAGCAATCCGAAGACTAACTTCACAAGATCGTCAAACTGCAAGTAGTCCGCATCTTCCACAAGTTGTTCAAGATCTTCTTTGTTCTTTGGGACCCGCTTCACCTGGCCCGTATTGATGCATTCCAGAATGAACTTCATGGACTTAGGGTGGATAGTAGGGAGTACCACACGACCGGCCGTGGATTCCAGCCAGCCATTGTTTAACGCGGACCGAAAATAGTGGCTAACGTCCGATAGGATGACGCGGTCAGCCTTAAATTCGCTGAGACCGCACACCAAAGTAGCCGTCGTAGAACAGTCTTCTGGCATTGCTGTCAACAGTGTTGCACAAGTGAAGACTTTTAAATTATCTTTTGAACAACTTCAAGATCTGAAAGAAAAACAAAAAGGAAGATGCTCTTAGATTCTATGAGACAAATGAGGTCCCTTTAGTAGCAATAGATTGATTGCCTTGGCTTCCCCATCTAACACCATATTCATCTCGTGTAGAATGTAGCACGTAAAGCATGGAGTTGTCTATACAAAGCAGTGTAGCAATAACAATGCATTCATGCATACAACAACAAAGCGACAATGCCACAAATTGTGAGCAGGTAACAGTGGATAGCAACACTCGCACGGATCGAGTGAGTAAATTCCGCACTAATAACCATTGTCAAAGGTTGGCTAGAGGAGAGTTAATATCTGGGCTGTTTTTCCTCCGCACGCTGTGCAATGCAGCAGTAGTATATCACCACAGAACTGTATAGCGCCACATGTATATTTATGTGAATGGGCCTATATTTGAGTGATCAAGCCTATTGTAATGTACGGGTTTGACTACATCACAGGGGCTTGTTGTCCATCACTTGAGCGTCGCATGGATACAGACTATGCATATAATTACAAACAAAAACGTCAAGTGTGTCGTAAAAAAGGAGGATATATGATTGAATTTTCACTTGTTAAAATGAACATGGATAAAAATTGATGATTTTTAATTGAAATAATAAAATGTACGGTACAATTGAGAAAATTCCATCTGTTTAGGTGCTGTTGTGCTTTACCAATCATATATTCAAAACGTAAAGTACAACAGCACCTAAACAGATGGAATTTTCTCAATTGTACATTTTATTATTTCAATTAAAAATCATCAATTTTTATCCGTGTTCATTTTAACAAGTGAAAATTCAATCATATATCCCCTTTTTTACGGTACACTTGAAGTTTTTGTTTGTAATCCGTGTACCTTTTTATGGCTATGGCGTTGCGCTAAAAAGGTTTATGCACGCAGTCGATTGTTGCTGGCCACTTTGAAACAATTCAACTTATCTCTTAAAGCCTGCATCTGCGAAATAAATACGCAATTCTATCGTTTTTAGCTGCCAATTTCGAGGGCCTCGAAATTCACAACGCAGCTTAGTTTGGTTTAAAAATATATGCGTTTAGCTGAAACACTAATTCTTTCATTTCACCGTTCAACAATCAACTTTTTAGCAAACACATAACACGTGAACGAATAATGAATCTGGAGTTTGCTGAGTGGCATTGTTCCCTACATACAATGGTTAAAACAATGTAAAACAATCAAAATGATCGTTTAGGGTCCCGTAACTCCGGAATGGATCGACCAATTGAAAAAGTGGTGCCTGTAAGGTTGAAGCCCAGGGAAATTTCTGGCTCAGATCATGTTTCAGATTTTAGGTAGGTGCAGTAGTTTTTTCTGAAACCAAGAAGCAGAACAAGAAGCAAGAACAACAAACACAAGTAGTGAACAGTTTTCAAATTTACGTGTGGCTTCCTACGTTTACTCTTGCACGGAATTGCATAAAAGTTGGTGTAAAGTTTGGAAAAGTTGCTATCTACTATCTGGCCAAGTGTGGTCAAAATATATTGAACAGAAACGGAGAAATTAATAGTTTTAGTTTTGCTGGAGAGAGGACTTCAATTATATATATACAGGGCGAAGCCGTGTATGATGAAAAGGGTGAAACTAGCCAGAAGTCATCTCATAGAACACTCAGTTTTTTTTATGATCACTATTATAATCACTGGAACTCGCACTGAACGTCTTATTGTTAATATGTATCACGCTCTAAGTCATTATTTGCACCACTATGTTGGTCAGAGCGATGTGAGAAACTTTTCAGTTTTTGCTACCTCAGTTACTTCCAGTAAGGGGCGGGGCTTCTACCTCGATCTTAAAATACTTCTCAGGTCGCTCTGGACACCATACGTGTACAAATAATGACTTCGAACATGAGACAAGTTATTAATAAAGACGTGCATCGTGAGTTCCATTGACAATAATAACGTATTAATGACGCTCAATTGATCTGCAGAGAGCGTCACAGAAACGTGTCGTGCCTACAAGAATAAACCAAAAACGAAACGAATTTCATGGTTTCAGCTCAGATCAAGATCTCATGTTTGCTTCGGCGGATTTTAATGAATTTTGTTACGCTTGTTGACCAAGTCCAACAACGCTTACATACCAAATTTAACCGAAAAATTTTCACAGACAGCGGAGACATTTAGCCCCAGAATTTTGGCTTTAACATGGCAGGCTGAGGTAATTTGCCACATCCTTTCTGATAAGCAAATTAGGTTTACTTCAATACAGATGCTTATTTCACTTATATAATGCACAAAATTATGTCCAAAATTTAAACATCTGAAATTAAAGCTTGCTAGGGTAGGTGGTGCACTTCCCGCGATGATTTTTCAAAAAGGTTGTAAGCGCAACACGGGTGCATGGAATTAACTGTGGAAAGGTTTATGAGATGAATTGACCAAGAAAAAAAATTTAGGAATCCAGAAACGAATGAAGTTTTTTCTGTTCAGCAAGAAGAAATAATTCGGAAATTGCCCGTCCCAGCAAGCAAATTATTGATTTTAAACTTTAACTTTGCCAAATGCAACATCTAATAAAACCAGCAGAGATGCAGAAGCTTCAACCTAGTATAATTACTTGCGTCCAATACTTTTTGAAGTTTTTTGGTTCAGAACCTAAACGTGATTTTGCAGCGGAAAGAAGGTTTTAAATTTGTGAACAAACACACTTTTTTTGTATGCGCAATGGTGCTTTTTTTTCCATTTGTAATTCCTGCCTTGTTTTTTTTCCCTAATCACTCCGTGAGCCCAAATACTTTTAAAAATAGATTGGATTGGATTGGAGTGTGGATTATCGGTGGATGTTTCTGAAAATACTAATTGGAAATTTTCTTAGGCTGGTGGATCGTAATCAGGGTGTGTTGTTTTTTCTCCTCTTCCCCCCCCCTTTATTTCTTAAATTTGATGTTGAGCATAGTTTATTAATTTTTTGTCGTTGTAAGTAAGTTTAATTATTGTTCTTATAAATACTGTTCCATTATTGCATAGTCTACTTACCAAAACAATTTACATTGCATGCTACCATTGTGGTTGGTCGTTTGGTATCTTGTCTTCATTTAAATTTTTCAATTATATAGCAATCACATTTAATTTTTTTTGTGTATCCTTGTGTTTATAGTAGTAAATTATTTTCTTAAATGTATGTTTTCCGTTACTTTTTTTTACCCAATGTGCACAATATTATTTACATAGACCTTGGCTACGTAGCCTGTACGACACTGTAGCGCATCTGTGAAATAAGTAATAGTTATTGGTTAAAATCGAGCGGTTATCGATTTTTAACCAACGGGTGCGATTATTGGCCGGCTCGAGTATGCAAATAGGTCGAGGGCGGAGCCCGAGACCATTTGCATACGAGAATCGGACAATAATCGCACCCGTTGGTTAAAAATCGATAACCGATCGATTTTAAACAATAACTTATTTAAATCACGGTTGGGACGTCAAGCTAATTCGTATTTAATTAAAACGTTTTGTGTTTGTGAAAATTGCTTCAAGAAATACGGTAATACCTTATGTCAAATCAGTGAAGGTCATTCCATTTTAATTTGTGGAGGGGGAGTGGGTGTTGGACGATTCCTTTGGCAGGTAGGCAGACTGTAGGCTACGCTCAAGTTTCTGGAAGGTGGGTGGGAGTTAGACGACGCGTCGTTTCGCAAAGTTTAGCTTGTAAGCTAGCTCGCTCGCTCTGTTCGGAAAGAATAAACTTCGATATGTGATGAAGCAGGGATAGAAGGACATTGTGCCGACATTCTCGCAAGGTAAGTAATTCTTTTTGTTCGTTTGTAGTTTGAGAACTGTTTCAAATCTCCAGTAATACCCTAATAGGTGAATCGGTAGAAATGAAGGTCATTCCATTTTAGGTTGTGGAGGGGGGGGGGGGGCGGAGAGAAGAGTTAGACGGAGGGAATAAACTTGGAATTGGCCAGCCAGACATGTGAGCGTTAGCAGGTAAAGGATTTCATTTGGGATATCCCGGCAAGTTAAGTAATTCCTCTTGTACGTTTTCATAGCGTTACGGTTTTAACGCTGTATAATTTTGGTTGTGGTGTGTGCGTTCCCATCGCGTGATCCGGAAGTGTCAAAAGTGTTGAGTTATCGACAAAAGTGTGGATTATCGGTAAAAGTGTGGGGTAACTTGATAACCCACACTTTTTGCGATGACGCACACTTCCGCTCACGGTTAACGGGATTTAACCTACGGAAATTTAGCGTGGCGTTGAGTTAGCGTGACGTCACAGCCGTGGTTTAAAGTAAAATAACCAGGCAAAAATTATTTCGCATACGTACTATACAACTGATGTTACTCCTTAGCATATAGGGAAAAACAGTTCAGATAATTAACTTCATAAACTTGAGGTTAACGTCATAAAAGACATTAACCTAAATGAATTAATGAATAAAAGACGAAAAACTTTGAACCTTCTATTACCTAAATGGAATAACCTTTATGGAACCAAAACTACAGATTATTATTTACCACACCTTATGAACAAACATCGCTACATATTATAAAGATTTCAAATTTTTATACTTTAAAAAAAGAACTTAAAAACTGGTTAAGAAAATGTTTATATTGTTTTCTTTTTTTCTTTTTTCTTTGTAAATTGTTATTTATTTATTTTTGTTTTTGTGATTTATGGCGTGACCTTTGAAAAGAAAGAAAAGCTTCCTATGCATGTAAGATAATATTTAATTCCGAAATTATGTTATTAATTAGATGCTTCGCCATAAGGCAAATTTGTGTAACCAGGGCATTATTTACGAGTGAAATAATCACTTCTTGGTGTCCTTCATGCATGTCCTTGGTGCATGTTGCAATGATAAAAAAAAAATTAAAAAACTGAGTTCACTACCCAGCAATCTGACCGCAAGTAGTTAAGAGAATGGGCCAAACTATTCAGCCTAACACCACATTTGGGGAGTAGACAGTACATATTGGGGATGGATATATTAGGGGGGGATAAAATATGGCCACAACCAAACGCTGTTACAGGGCTGGCGAAGGCATATTCGGGGCCGTCCACGTATTACGTCACGCTTTTTGGCCTATTTTAACCCCTTCAGGCCTCACCCGTTGTCACAAATATCACTAAATTTAAAACACCCACAAATAATTACGTCACACTTCTGCAATCGGGGCCTCTCCCTTTTCCCTATCAAGAAATTATTAATTCTTGCCCCAATGTAATATTTCAAATACTTTACGTAGCCAACTATCGCTTGCGAATTCAGGCACATGCACAGGGAGGCAGAGTGGAGCATTGCAGAGATGATTGCGTGCCAAAATATGATGCAAGATTGTAACGTCACATTTTGGAAATACCTCCACCCCTGTGTCACAATTGTAACAATAAATCAACCGTCTCCGCCCCCCCCCACCCCTCACCATAGTGTGACGCAATATACGAGTTCTTTCGAGTTCACACTCAATAGATAACAATTGTTTACCACCATGCGTATCATCTCAGATTACTATAGATGAGTTGGTTATTACTGAACATGAAATTGTACATGCGTTCGATAAGTTTAAGAAACATGCTGCTTCTGGCCCTGATCTTATCCCTAGCGAATTTCTTCATCATACTAAGGATTGTATTATCCCTATTCTGGTTATACTCTTCAATAGAAGCCTGATTGAAAGTTATATCCCTCCTTCTTGGCAACAGGCTTTCATTACACCTATTTTTAAGAAAGGTAACAAAGTCTTACCCTTAAATTACAGACCCATTAGTCTTACGTCGTATCTGTCGAAGCTTTTTGAACGCATCATATTTAATTTTTTGACAAAATACTTGGAGCGAACGAATCAGAAGTAAATCAACATGGTTTCAGAAAAGGTTATTCGACCATAACTTCACTACTATAGTATTTTACCATCAAGTAATAGAATCCTATGATTCTGGTATTCCTGTAGACCTTATTTATTATGACCTAGAAAAAGTGTTTGATAAGGTGGTTCACTCTAAGCTGATTCACAGGCTTGTTGCACTTGGTATTACAGGCCACATAGGAAATTGGATTCGTAATTGCCTTTCAAACCGTACATTTTCTGTTATCATAAATAACTGTTTTTCTGAGTGGGTCAATATGCCTAGTGGTGTTCCCCAAGGGTCTGTATTGGGACCCCTACTATTTTCTATTTTCATTACTGATTTTTGTGCGAATGAAAACTTAATCGTTTCCAAATTTGCAGACGATACAAAAAACTGCCGCTATACTGAATGATTGGAATGTTTGTAATGATGCTCATTATGCTATTAACGTAGCCCGGGAGTGGAGTACGATGTGGCAGATTCCAATTAATGTAGACAAGCTAGTTGTACTGCATATTGGTGACTCCAATCCTTGGTTCGAATACTATTTCCAGGATGTTCCAATTAGGTCGGAGTTCGCTGTCAGAGATCTTGGTGTCACCACTGAAGTTTTCTTTTTCATGCCATACTGATTGAATTACTGCTAAAGCCAATTCGATCCTTATTTTTGCTAAATCGTACTATTTGCAGTCGCAGTGTGAATGTCTATCTGAAGTTGTTCAAAACTATTGTACGACATATACTAGAATACGCCGTCCCATTTTGGGAACCGCTGTTTATTCGGCATAAAAAAGCTATCGAAAATGTACAGCGACATGCAACCAAGAAAATTCTAAATATGAGAACCCTTAGTTACTTTGAACGTCTCCAGAAATTAGGTCTTCCGTCTCTTACTTGGCGAAGGCAAAGAGGTGGGCTTATTGATATGTTTAGGTTGATCCGTGGTATTAATTTCTGTCTTTCAAATACATTTTTTGACTTTTTCTCTTGTGAATATAATACTCGAGGATCACCATATAAACTTGTTATTAAAAATCCCCACTTCAATGCTACACGTAATTCTTTTTACCACCGTTTGTACATCTCTGGAACTCTTTACCTGATAATGTAGTTTCTGCAGCCTCTGTTATGTTGCTTAAGAATGCATTGGACCGCCACATATCTGATGACCTAAAATATTATTTTGACCCATAGGCTAACTCATTTTTGGTATGTTAAAGAAAATCTTTGATTTTGCTGAAACTAGTCCGTATGAATATTTTTGACAAACATGTTCACTCGTAAGGCGTATTATTGTTTTCTAGTTTAAACATGGCTATGCTTTTGGTGTTCGAGAGTTTATTCTATTGTTAATGTTTATTATATGTCTATTTTTATTATTTTTGTTTTCTTTTCTATTTACATCCCGTTACCGTAACCGTTGTTGAAGTTTTCTATTTTTGTATTTGGCTCCAGCCACATTCCATTGGAAACTGGCTGTTTATTGTTTCTCAAATAAATAAATAAATAAATAAATACGGATAGTCTCTTTAGTGGAACACAGTTTCTGGGGGTAGATCGCAACATCTATTGACATCTACTGACAGTTTTCAGAATAAAATTCTACGTACGGTTGCTTTACGTGACAAGTTTTTATAAGCTTTAAAACCAGTTTTAATATTGTCATGCTGCTACTCGTGAAGTTTTAAAGGCAATGTAAATAGGGCAACACGTCCGCGTTGCCCGAGAAAAAAGCAGCCAGCAAAGTGGCCTTTTTTAGGGCTGTAACTACCGCCTTCGAGTGACAGAAAACAGCAACATGACAAAGCAACCGAATTCAGTGGTGCTTTCGGCGGCTATATTGTACAACTCAGTTTATCTAGTGGTCCATTTATCATTTATCAGTTTACCATTTATCTAGTGGTCCAGCCCAGGGTAGATAAGTGGGTAGTGACTCTTTTCTGAAAACATGGAATAAAATAACATCTGCTTCCATCAACAACACCAGAAGGCAGCACTAATCAGGTGGTCGTAGGAGGCGAAACTTGAAATAAAACATGGCGGCATCTTTACTATGGTAACCATGGAAATAGCGACCATACCTTCGGAAATTGACGAAACACTCCACGTGGGCAACATCTGAAGTTGAAGAACTTATTCTGTGTTCGGTTCAAACCGTATTCACTTCGTTACAAGGAACTTGAACCACGGAAGAAGCGTCAGATTAAAGAGGTACTATCACCGACTGAAAAGCGAACGAAAATACCAAGGCACCATCTAGCAGTAGTAATATTGTTAACTTTTACAGCATGCTCCCAGGTGCACGAGGACTTACCACATTTTCACTCAATAATTAAGGAGGTCGTGGCTTGTTTGTTTCGTTAAAATAAATGGTGTTGTGCATCCTTCGCTTGATGCAAGCAAGTGCTTTCAATCGGTGATAGTGCCACTTTTAGCGGCCACTCAAACAGCTCAGCACACTTCTCGGAACATAAAACCATGCATTAGGGCTCGTTTACGCAACAACAGTTTTCTCGCTCACTAGCTTTTACTTGATCAATACTAAATCTGATGGCTTCTTCTCGCTTTGTGGTAAATGTAAGGGGATGGTGCAGGGATAAAAAAAAAACTGAAAGTTAAATGCTGAGTGTCCATCTTTCGTAGAGAGAAAGATGCGTCAATAACGTTGTTTTTATGTTACTGACTAGCTAGCTAGTAATAATAATAATTAATAATAATAATAATAATTTATTTTCCACTTTGCACGAAATTCATGGAATTTGTACGTGCACAAATACAAGTGTTACGATGTTACAATTATTTACATCAGTGTCTTAACATAAAATACATATATAAATACATAGCATCCACATTACTTGCTTGTTATTTACATGTAAAAATTTTAATAGATTTATAGTAAATGATTAGTCGCTTCTTAGTATCTAAAATTCAAAGTCTAAAATTGTATTC
>JAHWFP010035958.1:0-11417 GCA_023313725.1 Lithobius niger
GCCGACCGTTTTTGGAAACTTGGCGGGTTTTTCTACCAGTTTTGGTTTTGGGTGAATATCACAACTTTCATAGGACTGTGAACCTACATAAGGTTACACCGTCTGTTTAAGATGCTTCAATCCCATTTTTGCACACACTGACTAACAATCGCTGATTTCGTTCGCTTTGCTCACTCAATCAGCGCATCCCCTTCACTTGTTTTGTTTATCCCTGCAATTACCCCTTAATTTTTCAAGATTTCGTTCACATTTAGTCATGTAGAAACCCCCGAAGGTCGCTGTTACTAAAACAGCAGAACGCGAAGCATTTTTTTGGGTTATTAACAAAAAAACCTTAGCTCGTGTATGCTCGTATTGTTGCGTAACCATCACCTAACGTGCATCCCTTTATTCTTACGCAATCCACGGCAACGTTAATGTTTCGTTATTTTGTCCTTCGTTACAGTTAAGTTTTTAGTTCGTCCAGGCTTTTACAATAAATCTAAGGACCAGTCTTGATTGTTCACGTCATTGTTGCTTAAAATCTTTGGTTGTAACTTGGAAAAGAAACGAAATTTAAATTCACCCGTGGCGAATTTCAAAACCCTCCCATGCAAACAATTAAGCTCTGACAACAATTAAATCTCATCTACTTAGCAGCGACACACTAGCGTGTTTCTACATCCACATAATTGGGGTAGTTTTTCTCCATAAAGGACAGTCGTTACCAGACTTTAATGTTGAGGGTTTCTTTGTTACTGTACCCAACACACATGATACCAACCATTTGCTAAGATTTCTACCACATTGGGCATTTTCACTAGAAGGCTGAAATTGGCTATAAGCTTGTTACAATTTCTGCTAGTGAGCCTCCTTTAAATTTGAAATAATTTACTAAAGCCTAGAGAACTTAAATCATGTGCTCCGACTACAAACCAAAAAACTACGACCTCTTTTTTACATCTGACAACAGTTAATCTTTGGCAACAATTAAATCTCATCTACATCGCGGGGACAAAGTAGCGAATTTTTTAATCTTAGAGCTGTGACCCAGCGAGTGTCTAGATACAAACAATGAAAAATTAAGTAAACCAACAATTGTAATTATTTTTTCAAGATGTCGTTTTTCGGTCAAGATTTTGGCTAAATCTCCCACAAAGAACAACTTCCAACAGTGATGAAACGAACGTAGCATAACGCGAATTAACGAGAGCGTAACGTGGTATAGCATGACGAGATTTGAAGTTTCAACAACATGGAGAACTATGTTTTGTTTTCTTCTCATAAATCGATATCGTCAGGGGTGGATCTCCATACAATTCGTTGTAATGGTAACCATGTATGGAAATTCGAAGACACACCATCCGTAATAAGAGAAAATGAAAAAGCGAATTTACCATTCTCTTGGCAAAAGCTACTTAGGACAATAAATTTGTTTGGAACTCATTAAATAAATGTGCGTTTACGTAGTTCATATGCAAATGAAAAGTTGTGACTTATTGTGTTGGATTACGATAGGATTCAGCCATGAAATGAAGCAAGTTTCATCATTGAAAGGTTGTGTAATTCCACTATGACAGAAAAAGCCTACAGAAAAAATTCAAAGCTCAATATCAGCATGTATTTATGCTACTCGTTGAGATCTAGTCCCCCCCCTATGTAACAGCAAGTAAAAATTAGATGCTTCTTAAATTGCGACGTGCCTTAAGTTGCATGTCGAATACTAGTGTCAACAGAACGAGATTTACATTCTTTTATTCCTTTTCTTGCTAAACGCCACGAATATTAGTTTTGCGGGCCATATTTACTGATATTTTGCAATTTTGCGTTTTGAAGAAATTCGCTTCCATTATGGTCATCGTACTGAAACGCATTCCAATCTTGTTCTTTGTCTGGTGCCGCTAGTACTTCATTTTGGCCGAATTGCACCAAAATAACCAGATACGTCACCGTTGCACTCATGATCTGTAAAATTCAAGAAGGATCTATCAGTGGATACAAATTATCAGGATACTTAGCTTCATCGGTTCATGGAGTTTGACTAACCGCTGTGAAAGTGCTCATGTTTACTTTAAACAAATTTCCTACTGCAGTAATTTCGACTGGACATTGGCTCAACTTAATGGTCAGCATTGTTATCTGAAATGAAGACGTAATACGTTTATAAATTGGTACTGTGTAAAAAATATGTAGAAAAAAGTTAGTCGTACAGCTCAGGTAGCTAAAGTTTACACAACAAATGGCACTGCCATGCCGGATCATTTTGTCCGCCATCTGATGCAGCAGGTGTAAATGGTTCGGCTCCACTTTAAGCTTACATTGTGTGTCCGTCTACAGGTGAACATTATCCGGTTTTCCATGGTTTGGTTATGCAGGTGTTTACCGAAGCAGAACTCTGCTGCCTTTTTTTCTTGGCGGAGCAGAACTCTGGCACTTCATCTTGACAGGAGTGTGTTGTCTGCAATATATATTTAATCATTGCAACATCCATATGGTTGGGCCTTTTGGGCCCGGGAAGGCCCAACCATAGAGGCCATCGTTTCAAACCATTTTTTTTTTAATTTGAAATAAATTTTTTAAATCAAAATCTCAGGAAAAGGTTTCAAGTTCACGGCGATTTAAAAAAATATCATAGCTTCTGGGACTTCACCTCAGAGTCAACTGGAATAGTTTGCTATACACTCTTTGGCCTCCTTGCCGATTCCCCTGCACTACACTTACAGCCCCCCAAAAAACTTTTTTTTCAGAGGGGCATCTGACCACCTCCTCTACTGAATTAAGCAATGTTTCCTTGGCTCGATTTTCGTAAATTTTGGATGTGCTTTATGATTCATATTTTTATAACAACTGCAAAGGAATTGCTTTTGTCGCAATTTTTTCTGGGTCAAACTCTTATATTACCATGACTACGTGGCTTATTCTGCATTTAGGGCGCATTATATTTTCATATTTTATATTTTATATTTTATACTTTATATTCATTATATTTTGTGAGAGTTAAAAATACAAGATCATTGAACGAACACACCAACATTTGCGGACAAGTGTGGCACATTGAATCATTTTGTATCTGCCGCTTTGCCGCAGAAGTACGAACGACACAGCAATAACACAGCAACGATTTGCTATTACGCAACCTTAATAAAAGCATTCTGTCTCCCAACCTCAAGATAAATAGATCCACAGATACCACAGCGTATTGCTGAAAACATCTACTCCCCACCTCCTGCCAAAACTTCGCTACACTGCCACACTAGACTTACCGACGAACAAAGAACTGATATCATGACCTTACGTTGTGGCTAATCTAGTCTCCAGTCATACAGAAATAATTGGGCTTTTATGGGCATATAAGTTTAAAATCATTTATTTAAATAAATTTCTTGAAGCGTTACATCATCTGAAGCAAACTGCGTTTGTATACAAAACCGCTGTTAAACATTACTAAGTGTTTCTGAAGGATAAACAACTGAAATGAAGGAAGGAAGAATTCAAGGGTTTCTATCCAGGACATCACCGTTCATGGTAGGGGATTGAGATAATGCCAGAATAAAGCCGAATAGAACCTATAGCAGCTGAAGTACTGTCTCTCACAATGCCCTGGCTAGAAGGTACACAGGAACGAAATTAACAATAAATATTAGAAATAAAAAAAGAAACCTAATGAAGCCGACACTGACAACAGTCACTGACAAGCAAACAAAAATATCGAGTAAGAAATTCACGTTTTATCTTGAGTGTGTGAAACGAACCCGATTTTCCTGGACTGGATCTCAAACGCACCAGAACATCACGTCAATCTCACACTTTCAAGAGGTATTTTGCCAGAGCATCTGTTCCTGTCATCAGGAGACCATCTACATTCCAAGGCACTAGTCTTTGATTTGCTTCATCTCAGCAACTATGACCACCTCTGATTGTGCGGTAATAGTGACTGCATTGTAGTGATGTATGTAGCAGTACTTATAGCTGAACGTCACCAAGGTGTAGAGATGTTCGTGAAGACAAACATTTTTTAAATCAAAATATCGACGTGGTCCTTTTGCTCCCTGCCTGTTTTTTTCTTACTGAACAACTTGCGAGCCTCCGGGCAGTCAGCACGTGCAGTCAACCAGCTTATAGAAGATACACCTTCTTGCAAATTTCTGCAATTGACTAAGATGGAACGTTAACGAATTCCTTAAGTGGCTTATCGTATGTAATATCCGAAAAGCTAAGGAAATTATAGATAATTATTTTTTAACCCGAGTGTTTTGGTCCCTATAAACTCACGAGTGCTATTTAGGAAGACAATAATTTCACGAGTGCGAAGCACGAGGGAAATTATCTGTTAATAAATATCACGAGTGAGTTTAATGGACCAAAACAAAAGTTTTGAAAAAAAATTTATAATTTCCAGTAGAGAGCGGGATATTTAGTTAGAGAATTTCTCTTCATTTTTTATTATACAGCTATGCTAAATACGTATCCAGAATTTAAAATCTGCTGCCCTCCAAAGATCGGTGCACTGATTTGCATCACAACTGCCGGAAGTAAATTTGATATTCACTGTTGCTGAATAAGTTGCGTTGGTGCACACCTCCAAACATTTTTAGTTTAAACAATTCCGTATTAATAAATTAGTAAATTTAGTACATATTTTGTCTTTTTATAAAATTGCAAGAGTAAGTAAAACAAAATCCATTACGTACTACAGTGGACCGTGCTAAATTACAAAACAATAAATTGTTCCAAATTTGTTCCGATGTTATGTTAGGCCTAATGAGCTTCACCATCGACAGTGGCTTCTACGCATGACTGCAGGTGTTCCTACGTTACGCAAACGATTGACACGGTGATTATTTCGAAAGAAAGGCCTTCATAACGTTTTTGATAGGAAAATACCTAGTTTTTTTAATGAATGCAACAAACGTATCGTACCACGTCCACATTGTAACGTATGAAGTAAGCATATCAATGCTGGACAGCGATGGCCATGTTATGTATTGCCTGCTGTTAGTCGACCAATGAAAGTTACAGGATATTCCCTTTCTAATTTTGTTTTAAATTTAGCCAATGAACATCGACTTACAATGAGAATTTCCCTGACAAAATTTTTCTCACTTGATCGTGTACTAAATTCGTCCAATCATAACCGACTTACAGTGATAACACTTCAGTAGCTTTCAATAGCTACTGCAGTGTTATCACTGTAAGTCGATGTTCATTGGCTAAATTTAAAACTAAATCAGAAAAGCAATATACTGTAGCTTTCATTGGTCGACGACGTGTAATGCAAAACCATTCAAAGCAAGGCGAGCGCTTTCTGAAGGTGATACGCTTTCGGCAGTCACTCGCTTCAAACGTTACACAAGTGACATGTTACGGTCCGTTTGTTGATTTCATTTCAAATAAAGGTATGTATTTTCCTACCAAAAGCAATCTGGAAGGCCTTTCTTTCGAAATACGCACTGTATCTTTCGTATGCGTAACCTAGCAAATCCTGTAGTCATAAGCAGAAGCTGGTGGCAAAGCCCGTTAGCCCGACTATGTCATTAGGCCTAACGTAAACGTAATCAAGCAACAAATTCTGAGCATCGTTTTGAAATTTATTACGCTCCACTACAGTTCGTATTTGATTTTCTTTTAACTTGTCTTGCAATTTTAGAAAAAGTCAAAATATGTAATACATTTAGTAATTTATTATAACGGAACTGTTTAAAATAAAAATGTTTGGAGGTGTGCACCAGTGAGAAATTCTTCAGCGGCAACGAACATCAATTTTATTGCTGGCGGCCGCAGTGCAAATCGGTGCGCCGATATTTGGGGGGCAGCAGCGACTTTTATAAATTTTTAAATTCTGGATGCATAATTTCACGTGCTGAATAATAAAAAATAATTAGAAATTCTCGAACTAAATACCCCGCGAGCAATTGGGAATTATCATTTTTTTTTAACACTCGTATTTTGGCCCATCAAACTCACTCTTGGTATTTATTGGTAGATAATTTCCCTCATGCTTCACACTCGTGAAATTAATGTGTGCATAAATAGCACTCGTGAGTTTATAGGGGCCAAAACACTCGGGTTGAAAAAAATTATCGATAATTTCCTTAGCTCTTGGGATATTATGTACGAGTATATCCCGCTTACTACTATGGTTGAAGGTATAGGAAGAGAGGGTGTTCTCGAGGAAGAGGAGTATTACCGTTGATAAAACCACCTCTTCCTCGGTAATACCCCGTCTTCCTTTTCATTGTACGCATGTGCAACTTGTCGAGCTAAGATTAAAATAGATGCCGAGTGCTAGTTAATGGCTTCAGCTTTTGACTCACATATATACAAGCGGGAGAACTCGACGTTTTCATTAAGATTTTCGTTTTTTAACATCACACTTTATAATTTTTTAGGTTAATATTTTATAATTTTGCTTCGACAATCTATTGACATAAATAATTTTAATTTTTGCCACGTTAGTATTTTAGTTTTTTGATCCCATGGTAGTTATGATCAAATGATTAAAAATTAGTATAGGAACATATACAGTGCCATCTCTCGGCGCCATCTTTAGCAATGTGTGGCTGTTATGCTCGTTTAACAGGAGGAAGTCGCCAACAGCAGCATCGCCTATAACTTCTCATTAGAGAGAAATAATTTTATGAACCTATAGATTGGTACGCTAATAAAATTACGTTATAAATATTAATAAAGACAAATAATCCGCCTAATCCTTTTGTTATTATTTATTTTAAACTTGGATATACTCCAGTTAAACAGTCCTAAAGTATTTGTGGATAATACGGCAAAAAATATTTTCGCACTCAGACTGTAACCAGACTAAAACTAACTCATGCTAAATAATTTGAAATTATACCCATTATATAATTGCAAAATAATTAGCATCATGCGTTTTAATGTCAGGTTACAGACTTCGTGTGAAAACAGTTGGAGTATATCCACAAAAGCTCTAGGGCTATTATAACTGATAACACCACAGTAGCTTTAGAAAGCTACTAGAGTGTTATCAGTAGTAATAGCCCTAGAGCTTTTGTGGATAATACGACTATTGTTTTCGCACGAAGCCTGTAACCTGACATTAAAACTAACGAATGCTAATTATTTTGCAATTATATCCCGAACGCGTAGCGCGAGGGGTATAATTTCAAATTGATTAGCCTGAGTTAGTTTTAGTCCGGTTACAGGCTGAGTGTGAAAACACTTTTAGCCGTATTATCCACAAAAGCTAGAGGGCTGTGTTACTGGAGTATATCCCAATTCAAAATAAATAATAACAAAAAGATTAAGCACATTACTTATTTGTGTTTATTAATATATATTTATAACATAGTGCGTTTATTAACGCACCAATATATCAGTTCATAAAATTATTTGTCTCCAATGAGAAGTTATAGGCAATGCTGCTGTCGGCGGCTTTTTCCTGTTAAACGCGCCGTATCAACCAGGCACTGAAAACCGCCGAGAGATGGTTCTGTATGTGTTCCTATACTATTTTCTTGCCGTTTGCTAATAATTACCATGGGATCGAAAAGCTAAAAGACTAATGCGGTGAAAATTTAAATTATTTTGCTAATAAATCGCGGAAGAAAAATTATAAGATACTAGCGTAAAAAATTATAAAGTTCAATATAAATATACGAAAATAATAATGAATATGTCGACTTCTTCTGCTGGTATATATGCGAGTCAAAAGCCGCGACTATTAACTAGCAGTTACCATCTGTTTTAAGCTTAGCTCGACAAGTTGCGCATGCGTACAACGAAACGGAAGAAGTAGTGTTATCGAGGAAGAGAGGTATTACCGAGGAAGAGGTGGTGTTATCACCGGTAATAACCCTCTTCCTCGATAACACCTTCTCTTCCTCTACCTTCCACCATGGTAGTAAGCGGGATATACTCACTGTGGGTCGGTTGTGAATGGCCGAATTTACTACACGATCAAGAGAGCAAATTACTCTCAGGGAAATTTTCATAGTGACGCCCATGACCATGACGGTCGTGACAACGAGCACGTCGACCAGTTTGATCGTATCAATCGTTGCATTTTGAACAGCAACTGAAAACGTTCATGTTATAAACAAGCAGAGAAAAAGGAAAAATTCATGTTTTGAATTAAGAACATCGAAATTAGAAACGTTCCAGACTGACCAAAAGGTAGTGAGGCCATAATAAAAAATTCTTCTGCTAACCAGTGTATGGTATATGTAGTTTATACAAATAATACATAATTTATACTTGTAATATTACCTTTAATTTATCATCAGAAGACAGGAAATTAGGACCAACTCCAAGCAATGTATGTAATCCACTTCTAGCCTGAAAAAATCACATAATTCGAGAGATCAAAGTAGCTAACCGCATACCCGCGAAATTAGACAACTAAAGTTAAAAACACAAAGCGTGTTACAAAATATATTAAAAAATTTCCGGATAATGATTCAGGAATCATTATTCAAAGTAAGATTAAAACGTTTAAATTAAGGTGGTATTAAGCGGCAGCATGTATAGCAGAAGGTGCAGAAGCACAATTGTATGAAGGACGTTGTCTGGTGCTTGAATGGGCAAAATCACACAAGAAAACTCAGAAATAGACTTCAAGTTAAAATACACGGGTGACCGGAAATATTTGAAGCCGAAACATTTTTCAGAATTGGGACGTTTTGACGTCTGGTGGAAAGTATGTGAATGTAGTTAATACTGCAAACAATACATTGGTTAAAGAAATGGATCTTAGCCGCAAATAGTATTAAACAAAGAAAGACAATGGAACATAGCATTTATCGTCGCAATCACTGCTAACTTGTCATTCTTGACTGTTCACCTTGTTTGCTCCATTGTGTGTCCTGGTGCTGCAGACATAGGGCCTTTGGGCTTCATCGGAAAGATGACCGGAAGCGGTTAACGCTCGCTAAAAACATTTGATCCCTTTGTGTCTTCGTTTTACACTTTGTATTTAGAGAATACTTAATAGGTGTAGAAAAATGTTTAATCCAGATTTTTACTAAACACCAAACTAAATATGTAACACCTCAAAACAATGCAGAATTAAAAAGACCACGTTGGCTTAAAGTCTAACTATTCATTTTCCCCTCGAGTCTTTATTTACAGTTTTGTGGCTTTTCCAGCCCTCCCACTAGGCGTCTTACTTTGAACACCTGTACTTATGGTAATCTTTTTTGCTCACTTCTTCTATCACGTCATAAACTTTATTTATATTTTATGATACCAATAATAGTGGTAGAAGGTGTCGGCCAGGTAAGCCTAAAGCTTTCTTTGAATAGGATGGCGGTATTGTAATTTTAAAGCTGAAACCAAATATTTTAATGTTCTGCAGTTATGGAGAAATACAGTTAAAACACTAAAATGGGTACGTATTGATTGCTGTGTTTTAAACAAAATTTCTGGGTAATTTCAAAATATAGCGGAAAACTGCATTTGCAGTTGTAGTACCACCTAACATGTATACTGGAGAAACCATTAATTCCTATCTACTTTAATGGAGAAGAAAAAAAAATAAAAATTTGTTGATATCATACAAAAACCTCATAAGGGTAAAGGATCCATTAGGTGTTAGCCATAGAAAGTAGTGATATCAGAGACAAAATGGCTGCCAGCAAGTTTTCCATCCCAACCCTGATCACTTAATCTTCAAGTGACACCTAGGTGATTGTCAGTTAAGCTTGAGTGATCACGGTCCGGACGACAAACTTGGTGGTAGCCATTATGTGACTGATATCACAGCTTTCAATGGCGAAAACTTGATGGCTCTCTGACGTTATGGGGTTTTTGTATGATACTTAACCAAATTAGGTATTTTACGCCCAGTTTTGAAAATGAATGACTTTTCGTTCAAACTAGTGGCTATTTCACTCTTCAATTTTAACTGCAGCTCTAAACACCGTTTAGTTTTATTATAATTTCGGAGAATTCAGAGTTTTACGAATATTTAAGAAAATTTGTATCTGTTTTCGTTATTTTTATTTAAAAAGATAATTTTTGTACTGAAAAACTAACTTAAAACAGACATCGTCATGCAGAATTTTTAATGCACATATTTAAGTTTTCCTCAGCCTCCAACTTCTGTCTATCGACTCAAATTTTACAGTAGTTTTAAAACCATCTACATGATTAAAAGCGTTTTATGTGCATACGTGTATTGTACCTCTACTCCTCTTGAACAAAGGCAGCTACAAAGATGAGAGCCTAGTAACGCCAAATCAAAGCAAACTAAATTACGTCTCCTTTAGGCTTATTTCCAATGTAGTGACTTGATTTTTTTACTCTCAAATACGCGAAAACTGTTCTGAACATATCTCATGACTTCAAAGTTTGATCAGGTAAAGCCACTGTTCAGGAAAACCTATCAGAAAGAAACTTTGTTCAAACAATAACCTAAAATTTCAACATATTTTGCATCATACTACACATAAATCTGTGTTGCTTCGGATGTACAGAAGAAGCACACCTATAGGTTTTAAAAGGTTTTGAAACATTTGCATTTTTGAAGCACAGAGTCGCATGGATTTAGCGAGCAAAGCAAGCGATTTCCAAATAAAATAAACATTTTCAATGCTTTTCGCGCTTCGTTTTCTCTGATTTTCATTTAGCGCTACTCTTAGCTTGGTACGGTTCGTTGGGGCTTGCACCGGAAATGTGTGCTGAAAAAGTGAAATTTTAGAAAATGAACATTTTATTTTGCGGGAAACTTTTCTTTTAACAACACTACCACATTCAACAAATTTCACCACTATGAGTCTTAGGATGCCACAAGGACCTTCAATTTTATGATTGAGTATGGCAATGGGCGGAATGATGAATAAGGAAAAAATAATGATTTAACTGGTTTAAAATTTAATTTTACCATAATCTCATTTGATACTCTGAGAAACCGAAACCATAAAAAGCAAGCACAACATGACGATTTTTTTGCTGAAAAGTATCAATTAGGTTATGGGCCAAAATAGGCTTAAATGTTTTGAACAAAAATTATATTTCCTGTAATTACAGCATTGTTCACATGGTTTCAGAGAGTAACAATTCAGATGATGTTTAAATTAAATTTTAGACCAATCAAATCATTATCTTTGCCTTTTTTTTTGTCGGTCTTCCCATTGACAAACAGCGTTAAACTTCAAGGTCCTTGTGGTAATTCAAGACTTGACCTCAGAGTGAGGCTTTTCGTGTGCGTGTGGTATTGATCCTAAAGGCAACTTTTCTGCACTAGGACATTTTGAGGGCAACCCTAACTGGGGTAGGCATACAAACGCATAAACAAACCCACAAATGGTATGTTTTCAACGATGTAGATGAAATGTTGGCGTACTGAGGGACGCGATGAACCAACTGCGAACAAGAATCGCAATTAGTTTGTATTGAAATAAACGGAACATCAATTCTGTGATGCTTTGAAGATCAAAGAAATTACATGAACCATGGATTGA
>JAHWFP010035988.1:227-14959 GCA_023313725.1 Lithobius niger
GCAGTGAGAGAGCTAGGTCATCGTGGCTGAGCAGTGAGAGAGCTAGGACATCGTGGCTGAGTGGTGAGAGAGCTTGGTCATCGTGTCTGAGCGGTGAGAGAGAGCTAGGTCATCGTGGCTGAGCATGAGAGCAAGCTAGGTCATCGTGGCTGAGCAGTGTGAGAGAGCTAGGTCATCGTGGCTGAGCAGTGAGAGAGAGCTAGGTCATCGTGGCTGAGCGGTGAGAGAGCTCAGCCTAGTTGCTGGAGGTTTGCGGATCTGGTCGAACCCCTGGAAAGGGGACCTTGGCAAAGACCCCGCCAGGATAGCATGAGAGGCTACCATGCTCCTTCAGCGGCTATGGGATGTATTCTGGCTAATTCTGGACAATCTTACGGCCCCGGCGATGATCGGAGGTTTCCCGGATCGAATCCCCGGGCTGGCACCTCCCTTTACCAGATTTCTTCTTCTCTAAATAAAATCTGGTAATGTTCAAAATTGAGCCGGTTCAGCCATACAAGCATTAATTGCTTCGGCTAACATAAGGCTCGTCAAAAAAAAAAAAAAAACTACACAAAATTTCAAAGTTTTATGTACAACCGCCTTCTGAGAAAAAGGAGCATGAATATGCCCGATTTTCTCCATTAAAGCATAAGGCTATCTTATCTTAAGTAGGTTACGAATAAAAAAACAACTTTTCATAGTTTATACAGAAAAAATAGTAAATGGCCAAGCCAACATCAGTAAAAAAATCGAATTAGTCGAATTAAAGGCGGGTTTCCACAAATGAAAGTCTGCAGCATTTAACCCCATCTCGAGTTCTTTCTGACGCTTGTTGGCAGCAAGCAGAAGAATGCACAAAGCAATACCTTTTAACATAGCAAACAAGCGACGTGCCTCATTAATTATTGAGTAAACATTTGGTGCACCTGGGAGCGAGCTTCAACGGTTAGCGATATAATTCTTACCAGAAGGCGCCACGGTATTTTCTTTATATTCTATATCATGGCGCCATCTAGCGGCAGTAATATCGTTAATCTTTACAGCTTGCTTCCAGGTGCACGAGAACGTACCAAATTTTTACTCAATAATTAAGGATTATGTATTTTATATCCATAAAGGTGGTTACGTCAAGCCAACAGACAGACTTTTTTTTTTCTATTTATTTGTCGTAATTAAGGAACTGTCAGGCGATGTTTTTGGCAGTTAGACTGAAATTTACATAATACTGACTGGACTTTCTGGACGCGGAACTTCCGGGCAGAAACTTCCTGTTAACGTGCTGCTCTAGAAGACACATTTTTTTTCTCTGTTCTCTTCGTCGAAATTCGTAGTTTCGGGTAAGGCCGTATTTTTCTTATTTACAGCGTTTGACTACGTTAAGATTAGCGGTGTAAAACGCGCTATGGGCTTTGGTCATGATTTTAGGCATATTTCAAATTGTCAGTCAGTAGCCTAGTTTTCATACTGGTATGTCCGGGTTAAGTCTATACCACGCACCATGGCTGTTTGCTATGACGTCCATATCACGTGACTGGTCTAGTCCAATCAGACGGCCAAACAGCCGTTGTTCTCGTTCGTCATGGTGACGTCACGGCAAACAGCCATTGCGCATGGTTTAGCTTATGGGGGGTCAATGTTATACAAGAATTTTTTTTTAACATCTAGGTTGAATAAATATCGCTAGTCGCGAATGTGCCTGTTTACTCTTGTTTTGCAATGGAGTTGAATTTTTGTTGCGTATTGTGAAAATTTTGTCGTTGCGGTGTCACGTGATGGAGCAGGGATTAAGTTAGATCCCCGTAAAAAAGCGTTAGATTATCATAAAGTGTGAATTATCAAAATTAACCCAAGATGACATGTACGGGTTTTCAGATTTACCGCATATATTGGCCACCGTCTCAGTATGCCCTTGTATTAGCTGGCACCCATCTGCTCTGCTGTAGTGTTTTTTTTTTTTTAATCATAATATATATGAGAGCACGACGCATCAGACATGCTTATAAGTGCTCACTACAGTTCAAATTTCATAGTCATTCAGTTTTCAAATTCAAAAACAGGTAGAAAATCAAAAAATCAATAATCATAGAATATTTACACTGCACACACATATCCCCAGCCTAATCCAATATTCAGTTTAGTTTCGTTTTGGAGCAACGTCTCATAAATACATCAATTATTGTTTATATAATGATTTTTAGCTCCAATTTTAATTGATTAAAATTAGTAATATTTTTTAATTTTTCTGGTAAATTGTTTAAAGTCGTATTAATGTAAGGTGTTAGTCTCATTTTACCGTATTGGTTTCTCCAAAGTGGTACTTTTATTTTTATTGTACGAAATTTAGAAGTCCCTTTAATTTTTTCATATTTGTTCTTTAAGCCAAAATAATGTTTCAAAAGTGTTACATAGTTAATTCCATAATGTTTAAGATCATGTTTTTCTTCATTAAGTTAACTGTTTTAGTTTTTTTACCTGGATTTGAAAAGAGAATTTTTATGATTTTATTTTGTATTTTTTTTTTTGGTTTGGAAAGTACTGCTTTGTTAGTTTTGCCATAAATTTCAATTCCATATCTCAAGTTGGATTCAACTAATGCATCATAAATTAATTTTTTATTTTATTATTTAACACTTCCTTAAGATGGAATAATTTTGGCATTATTTGTTTCAGTTTCTTACTTAGTGTATTTATATGTTCTCCAAACTTCCACTTATTGTCAATTTGTATACCAAGTTATTTTGCAAAGGTGACTTTTTTAATATACGAGCAAGTTTTTATATCATTTTAAGTCTGAGAACAGTAGCAAATTTATTTCATTTTCAATTGATGCATATGGTGTTTTAATGTCCAGTTGCACTGTCTTGTCTTCACTAATATACACTTCGTTGTTAAAACACCATTCTTGAATCTCATTAAACTTATTTTGTACTTTTTTCATCATATTTTTATAGTTGAATTCCTTTTCCAAAACACAAATGTCATCAGCAAACAGTACTAAGTTAATATCTATTGCTAGATCATTAATATAAAGAAGGAAAAGAATTGGTCCAAGTAATGAACCCTGAGGTACTCCATCGTTAGATTGTAAAGACTGGCTATTTTTATTATCAATTTTAGTTATGCTGATTCGATTTGAAAGATGATTTTGAAGTATGTTGAGCACTTTCACCCTAATACCAAAGTAAGAAAGTTTCTTAATGAGTATGCTTCTAGAAACAGTGTCGAAAGCTTTTTGTAAATCAATTAATATTAGCCCCACAAAATTTACCTTCGTTAAAAGCATTCGTTAATTGTTCATTAATGTTACTTAGGGCTTGTATCGTTCCTTTCTGTTTTTGGAATCCATATTGTTTGCTATTGATAATATTATATTTTTAAAAGTATTTTTCAATAACTTTATTGATAGACGGAAGTATAGAAATTGGTCTATAATTATTATAGTTTTTTTATCACCCTTTTTATAAATAGGTCTGATTATTTGAATTTTAAGTTTATCAGGCACCTTATATGCTTAAGACCTGTATAAGGTTTGAACCCATGACTCAATAGCTCTGATGTTGTTTTATTAATATCTATGTTGTTTGACGTGTTTTCATCTCTTCACTTGAAAACGGTTCCGATCTAAGAACCGAAACGTCGTGATTTCGTCTTTCACCAGCATTTTATGGCTATTCATTACTAAAGTGCTTTTTTAAACTTTCTGCTTTTTGCTTGTTTTAGCTGAGCGACGATACTGAATAAATGCAGAAAAATAAAGCTGCATATGATTCTACTTCCTGTTTTTATCTATCTTCTTCCTACACCTCCCGTGAGGAGATGGGTTTCTTTAACAGGTCGTTGTTTTTATTTTATTTCTTTGAGTAAACCGAAAGGGAAGGTTGGCAACAACAACTTTAATAAACGGTCGCGTCCGGGGTTTTTGTCTTGTAATTTAGGCTTGTTTTGTCCTTCCTTTTCTTTTGTTAAGCAACAAAAGGGAAGACGACGCTGCTGAAATTAGTTGACGTCTTGGGGATTGCATGGCCACCATTTCTTTCCAAGCAGAAAGACCAGGGAGAAAAAGAATTATGGTTATTTGCGTGGGAAGAGGCAACTACAAAGAGTATGTTAGGGAGGAAGGGTTTCGCATTTGGTAATTCCACTTCCAAATAATTTTCGATAAGGTTAGGCTAAATATTCGGTTGCAAAATTGGGTAGACCCCACATAAAAAAAAAAGTTATATTATGAAAAAGTGTGGATTATTAAAATAAAGCCACGTTGACGTGTGTGGGTTTTCAGATTAACTGGGCCTCAATGGCCATCCACAGTTTTAGCGTGGCGTTGTGTTAGTGTGACATCACGCTACCACAACGCCATGCTAACTGGCCATTATTTATATCTGGGGGAATTGAAAATGTGACCTTCATATTTTCGATGACACCCTAGGCCAATAAATACTTAGATCCCCCTCCACTCCCACCACACAAAGTAAGCCTTTCTCTTGCCCATTTAGGTTAAGTGTATACCACTTCCTCTGGAATAATTAAAAAAGAGCATCCGCATCGACTGGTTTCCAATTGTGTGGAAAACGAGCCATGGCTTAAAGTGCGTTCTTGAAAACATTCTAAGAAACTAGTTGTTCCCCAGCGTAACATACGCCGGTCTAGCTGATTACCGCTGATTCAACTCGGCAGCAGTGGCGTAACGTACAGGTAGGCTAGGTAAGCATTGCTTATGGGCCCCTGCAACTCGGGGGCCCGCCAGGCATGGAAATGTAGACATGGACAACATCATTGAGATTTTTGAATTGAGAAAAGCATTCCGAAAGTATCGCCTTTAAAGTCTCAAGTAGTGAACTAACTATGGTAAACGACTTATCATGTTCAAAGTACAATATGTTATAAGCAAGTCCAAGTTCCCATTTAACAACTGTAATGATGTAGCTACTAAGCAAAGCTTATAATAATACGATAGTTAAATGGGCTAAAAAATATCACACAGACATGTTTTTTTACAAAAAAATTTCAAAAATTATTGTTTGTTTGCATTACGAAGTATTTTTTCTAGCTGAAAAGTTGTTGGTTGTTCGAGTAACGTAAACCAAACAATGTACAGTATGTGTGTCATTTGGACCAAGACATTCGAAAAATCAAATATTTTTTGAAGGGGGGGAGCAGCAATAAATAGGGGAGGGCCCGACCATAAATTTTGCCTATGGGCCCAGAGACACTTCGTTACGCCACTGCTCGGCTGTAATAGTTATCATTATTGAAGTAATAGTGTTTGTTTCTAATTGTTAGAGCGCATATCCGTTCTCATTGTTGGCTGCACGCCTTTTTTTTTTGCTACTGTGGCAAGAATGAACCCGCTCACTCTCTTGCTGAAGCTTCGTTTGTTTAATCCTCCCTAACAAAACCTCATGAACTCTGCTCCTAAGCGAAATATATATAAAAGATATAGATAGATTTTCTTTAAACCACCTTTGGACCCAGTTTCAATATTCATGACGGTAGAATAACTTTTGATGTAAGGGATTCGTATTGGCACTACTAAGGCAGTTCGAGCCAGCATGTCCATGCCCTTCACAACATCAAGGTGTGCAACATGAAAAATACTCTACATCTGAAAACCCGCACACGTCACTATACATAGCAAACATACTGTACTGTAACTGGAAAATCGTCGATTCAGATAATTGTCTAATATCTGCCTAAATAAAAAATCCTGAAAAATCATCTAAATAGAATATCGTATAATGGAAAAATCATCTAAACGGAAAAGCGTATAATGGAAAAACGTCTAACTGGATAATAATATACCTGTGGTTTCTGATGTTATATGTAAGGCAGGGACATTAGACGATTTTCCATTATACGAATATCGTGCAAGACGATTTTCCGTTATACTGTTGTACTGTGTACGTTCTTCCAATTATACAGTTTTCCAGTTAGACGATTACGTCTCGCCCCTAACTAACTGCGCAGTGAGAAGCAGATGAAAAGAGATTCTCATCCGATCTAGTGTCTGTTTGTCTATCTGTTTGCAGACACGATTATTTTCGAATTAACTGTCCGATTTATTTCATATTTGTCATATGCATTCTGTGCTGTGTTTATGAATTGAAGTTCATGCAGCAATAAAAGTTGCCAAGGGGTTTCACACATTTTGACTCGAATATTAAAATAGACAACATAAACAAAACAATAAATCAGACCCTAATACAAGGTTCCCTTCAACCTGGAGAATCTGGAACGTCTGAAAGGAAATTTAGACTACGTTTGAAACTCAGGGAAAACTCGGGGAATTCTCCTATTTTCTGCTAAAAATCAGGAAAAATAGAAGCTGGACTTGGAGACTGACCTTGAGAAACTGTACAACCTTGTAAAAAAATCAAAACGCATCGACGCTTATCGTAGGGTTAGGCCTAAGTAAATTAAACACACAGAGTTAGATGTTCTATGTTGGCACCTAAAAGTTCATTATATCTGTCTTATACTCTTTGACACCATGTAAGTATACAATAAACAAGTAAAACGGGTAAAAATTGTGTTTAAAAGATTCCTTCCCGAAATTACGGTAGATAATGTCAGGTGTTTTACCTGAAGGGGAGGGCGGCTACCAACGGCAACGCGGTGCTGGCCCGGGACGCCCGGCCGTTTAGGCATCCAAGGTCGTGTACATTTTGGTAACCGTAAGTCCCTGCAGAGCGTGGTTCGTTACCAACGGCCTCTCACGCCCACTTATAGGCCTACTAGATCTTGTGGCTGAAGCTAAATTAAAGGGACTTGCGACTGAGCTACCAATCATGCACACGTGGAAGATTAGAGGTCCAGGATCTTTTTTAGAAAACGTAGTATAGCCTATGTTGACTTATTTTTGGGTAAGCATTTTGAAGCAAAAAGTACATGGGCAGTGTAGCATCCAATTCTTCTTTATTCAGTCTAGAACACGGTCCTAGGGCTCTGTTGGGTTGCTACGTGTTTGTACTAGTCTGGATGAGTTTTAGCTTACTGAGAATTGGTTACCTCTCTCCTCGGTACTATATTACGTCGGGCTACTAAACTCTGGGCTTACTGGTGAATTCCCGGCTATCTTTGGCGCAGAATAGTCCGACGATTACCAAGGGCAGCAATAAATCAATGGTCCCAAGGGAGGAGGAATATCGTTGGTGGATAACTTCTATCGACTTATCCCGGTCATCAAAATGGCGGATGCCGGCTCCATTTTGGTCCAACTTGGAACAACGAGAGATAGAGATGGCCGTTATTTTTGACCAGCGAAAATCAACCGTCACTCGACCAAGATGGGAATACAATATTACAAGAATGTAAAAACAACTAAACAGTGAGGGCGAGCAACAGTACTGTGTTCTGACTGACAGTGTTAGGAAGGGTTTACAACTCTTTGGCAATAATGCTTAGCTTCACCAGTTTTGTCACACACTCAACACAAAAGGTAGATTCCTTAGTTAAGTGTACAATACAGAGGCGTATTACAAACGTATCAACGTGAGTGCATTGTTGTTTTAACAAGTAGTTGTTGAATTTCCCCGGCCGAGGATTTAGCACTCAAAGCTGACATTAAGGAGTACAAAAAGTTACTAGTTAATTAAAACTAGACAAGAGAACTAAGCAAGTGACTAAATAACTGTATCCCGAAGTGACGGCTACGTCCCTACGGACATATGGAGAGGGAGCACTTTTAAAGGTTAGTGTGTATGGTGGTGGGATTGTTTACTTTTGGTATTTGGACCCTTGAGTGCCAAGATAATCCCTAACAGTCCCCCCTCCCTCGACAGGGTGTGCGAGGGATACAATATAAAGGTATAACATTAAAAGGTGGCAAAGCTGTAGCAAAGCACGAAGCTGTTAGTACAAACAAGTAAAAACTCTAAAGCTACTCAGGCTCAACAGTGAGTTTAAAAGAAAAGAGACCTTAAAGAAACCTCAGGGTGGAGCTGGGAGCAGGTTCAACCAGGGAGGAACCGGCGAAGACGGTCAGCGGTGGACGGGGCCGGTCAAGATGTCGGTTAGAAGATCCTGCCCAGCACAGAACTGGAGGACAACGGTGCCGGATTCAATCAGGGCACGGAGATACAACATGCGCCGGGAATAATGTTTCAAGTGGGTGGTAGGACTAAGCGAATTAACCAAATCAATGGCCGACCGGCTGTCGGAAGAGAGAACGGAAGGGTGGCGAACACATGAGGCAAAGCCAAACTCCAACAACATCCCAAGGACCCACTCCAAATATTTACAACATTCAGTCATGGCCATGAGTTCCGCTTCGGCACTGCTGAGGGCAACCATCTTCTGCTTAGAGGTTCGCCTTAACATAACACAACCAGAGAACCGGATCAAATGCCCATTAAAACCACGTGCATCAGATGTGCTGCCCCAAGTTGCATCGGAGAAGCCTGATATCGCTTCGTCTATGGCCCAAGGGAAAAACAGGCGATGCCGTATGGTGTACTTGAGGTATCGAAAGTCACGCTTGGCGGCGGCCCAATGCAGTTGGGTAGGACGGGTGTTGTAGCGTGACAAGTTGATGACAGTGTGGCTGAGGTCTGGACGTGTATTGGAAACCAGGAAGAGTAGATAACCAAGAAGGGACTGGTACTGCTGAGGATCGGAGAGTAATGGAGAGTCTGAGCAATGGTCTATGTTTTCGGTCGTCAAGGATGGGCTACCAACTGGTGTGGAGTCGCTCATGCCAAGGGAATCAATAATTTTAGAGGCATACGTTGGCTGGGAAAGGTAGATGCCCTGGTCCGTCTGTTCTAAGCGGACCCCCAAATATAGGGTATTCATAGTCTCCACTATAGTAAAATGTTTGCCGATCTCAAGCAATGAGTGGGTCTGGGGCGGCATACAGCATGTCATCCACGTGAATGCCCATTAGGAGGATGTCATAAAAGATGCACGGGTCCCATTGGCTCTGAGTTAGTCCGCATTGGAGCATGATGGCCTTCATTTTTAAATGCCATTGCTGGCCTGACTGGCGCAGGCCGTATAGGGATTTGTTGAGGCGGCACACTTTGGAGCCTCCACCAAAGGCATGTAGGAACCCAGGAGGCGGTTCTAGATATATTAGGCAGTCAACGTCGCCATTTATGTAGGCGGGAGGCAACAATAGATGGCGAAGTGAGGCGGTGCGTAGGACAGGCGAAGAAATCTCACCAAAATCAATCTGTGGTCTTGCCGAGCAACCACAGGCCACGATACGAGCTTTAAATTTCTGAAGCAAACTGTCTTTATTGAATTTACGGGCAAATACCAATTTACTGTTCATGTCATGGACATTACCAGGTGGTTTATCGACAAGGTCCCATACCTTCATGTCATCCAAGACCTGGAGTTCGGCCTGCATTGCCTTATCCCACATAGCAACGTTAGGGTCGGAGCGGGTCTCCTTGTATGTCGTCGGTAAGGGAGACAAGACATCAGTCTGCAGACAATGGCCCCATATTTCGATGAAAGGGAGACGTGGGCGACGTGTAGAGCGACGGGGAGGTATTCTGGGCGTGCGTGTCAGGAAACGCGGTCGTTTATAACATCCGGGGTGAAATGGGGAAATGGGATCCAAGTCGACCCATTCATCACTCCGACGATCGGCCTTCCCGACAAGGTTTAACTTGGGTATATAGGATCTGGCCTCGCCCCCTAAGTGGGGTTGGGTTCCCCGGTCTTTAATCATCTGGTATGGTGAAAAGCTAGGTTGAATTCCTTGAAATTCCCGCTCATTTGGAAGTTGGGTGTTATGAACTCTAATGGGGGTAATGTGGCAGACGCTTGGGTAGTTGTCCGACTATCTAGCGGTTCCCCCGGTTCCTTAGTTGGGTGGTTATGAGCTCTAATGGAGCTGTAGGGGTTCGGACAATTGGTTGACCTTCTACCGGTCCACTAAGCATAACGTTATGTTGAATTCCCTGAAATTCCCCCCATTGTCAAGTTGGGGGGGGGGGGGGTTTATGATCTCTAATGCAGTTTGGGAATTCAAAAATTTCGCAACTTGCGGTAAATCGTTCCTAACGATGTTTTCTACCATTGGAGGCTCAATTCAATCATCTGAGGCTACATTAAGTGGTTGGTCTGCCTGATAGGAAAATGAAAATTTGTCTACATCTGGATTACATGAAGGGTGAGGTACAGTATGGGTTACAACTTGCTTAGGGACCGTTGTTTTATGCATAATGGGCTGATCTGGATCTAGGTGAGATGGTAAACCAAAGATTATATTAGTATTACCCTGCAATTATGCAACCCTATTTCTCTAAATACGGTTTCACCTTGAACATCGTAAGTTTCATCTACCAATAATGGTATATTAAAATGGTGTTGGTTTCGCTCACCAAACATGATTAACCTATGTGGTTTAGATCTTTGACATATACATCTTTTTCTCTTAAGTTAGAGTTCAAACCTCCATTGATCATGCGTGAGGCAAGTTTTTAGAGGCTGATGGCAACTCGACAACATTGTACAGTACGGTAGAATGTTTCAGTAAATTTCCGTTACGATCAAATCCAGTGACTTTCATGTCGCCAATTAAAACTCCGTATGCACAATATAGCCATCTGATGCCAGTAGTATCTTAATCCTTGGACATTTGTTGCGATCTATACACTTGTAAGAAGTCGTAACTAGGGTTAAACTTGAACCGAAATCGTGTGTATATGTATCACACACGTGAGCACTTCTTAAAGTATTAAATACAACCTGTTGGTCCCGTTGCCTTTGTCCTTGTCTGTTTTTCGGGGATGCACTTACTCCAGGTTGCCCCACATGTAGGCCTAGAGCTTGGTGCGTCTGACAAAGAAAGGCTATCGCCTCAGGGTTCATTGTTGGAGGCACTGATTGTTATTGCCTTTGGAATTGAGTGTTTGGCTGGTCTTGGTTGTGCGTAGCTTGGGCTTGCGGCCTTTGCTGTCGGGGTCCTCCATACGATGTTAGGCATTGAAAATTTGTGTCAGGTCCAAATTGACCTGTGCCCTCATGCTGCGCGTGCCACACGTATTAGCCAAATGCCCCCATCCGTAACAGCGTAAACAACGGGGCCCCTGGTGGCGCCTTGAGGGATCCACGGCGTCACAGTCAGTAAGATCGTGAGTCAAACTTTTACAGAAAATACACGATGTAGATCGGCGCCTTGGTAATTGCCTTCGTGGTGGTCATCGCCTAGATTGCTGTGGGGCATTCAAGTAGGTTTGAGGGCGATTCGGATTGTTGACTGAATAAATTTCTTGATCTTGTTGCAGGTTATTATTGTAGAAATAGCGTGTCGCTTGAGGCTGATTCGTACAGTAAGTGTCTTGCAAGGTTAGGTTAGATGTTAGTAATCTTCGATCCTGGTCTGAACAACTGTACATGACTTTCTGTACACTTTCGTGTGCCTGTGAAGGCCACTGCTCAAGTGACGCACTGTGAACAATACGACTCATCTTAATTCCGGATTCTGTTATAGGTAGGCCTGTATTTGTGCAATTATAGCTGGAGGGGTTGAAAATGCTGAAGGCGTTTCAGTGCATGGGTAGTTTAAGCTGTCCAATAGCTCCGTTTGCAAAAGTTGAAAGGTTAGCACTTTGCCGGAATGTAGTAGTGATTGCCTTGTGACACTTAGAGTTGGGTGCTGTATGCCACGAAGTGTCCAAATACAAGCCTCATTTTGCGTCAGGGGGTAATTTATAGCTGTTATTTCGGCTGTCAAAGCCCTTGCTCTTCTGATGTATCCTGTAACATCTTCGTTCGGGTTCATTTTTATTTGCATGAATTCGCCGAGTTGTTTCATTTGTTCGAACGGGACCTTTCGGGCATAGTCCAAAATTATTCAATTACACCAGCGTTTAATATTTGAAAGACTTTGGACAAGAAGAGTACATAAACCGATGAGTAAAAGAATTACCGAAATTAAAAATCATACAGATTCATTTGCCAAAACTGACGCATGTAATGGTTATTGGCGAGAAACTCACGGTTGCCGATTGTTATACCACGGCTGCGATGATTGCCTCACGAGAGGTGGGCCAAGCATCGCACCCGTAACAAAATAATCAGTAACCATGAGTTTCCTCAACAACAACTAATTTATACCACGGTTGGGACGTCAAGCTAACTCGTATTTAATTAAAACGTTTTTGTGTTTGTGTTTGTGAAAATTGCTTCAAGAATTACAGTAATCAGCGTCGATATGAATGAAGGTCATTCCATTTTAGTTTGTGCAGGGGGAGGTGGGTATTAGACGGATGATTCCTTTGGGAGGTTAGTGCAAGTTTGTGGAGGGAAGGGGGTGGTTGGGAGTTAAACAGACGCGTCGTTTGAATGTAGGCTCAAGTATCCGAAGGAGAATGTAGGGAGGTGTTCGAGATATTTGGAATCAATTTCAGGTGGATTTTGAGTATTGATTCATTCTAGACTTTACCCGGGACATTCTGACAAGGTAAGTGTTTCTTTTTGTGCGTTTGTAGTTTGAGAATTTAGTCCTAGGGGTAAGCAAAAAAAAACTGCACTTTGTGAGGATAACACCATCTTTGGTGTACTTCATGTCCACAACCATGAGAAACTTTTAGGAAGGGGTGCCCACCTGATATCTGTCCAAAAACCAACATGGCCGCCATTTTGCTTTTTAAATGGGCGCCATATAATAAAATAATTCAAAATTATACTAATGTATGTAAGTTTGGTGTCAATTGCTAGATTTTAAAGTTTGCTGAATTCAACAAAATGCTCTAAGAAGGTGCCAGGACTCTATATGACAAGATATAAAAGATGGCGGCCAAAATGATGGCAAAATTCAAATGATTTTCATACTATTTTAAAATATACTTATAAGGTAGAGACAGATTTGCATTAGTGCTCGAAAACGTGAGTTCGTTTGCAATGACTTGTAATTAGCAAACACCAGGTCAAATCCGTAAATTTAGTGTAGTGTGTTCATAATTAGGAGCTAAGCTACGGCAGTTTATCTATGTTGTAGTGATGTGTATTTTGCGTCTATTTCCCACAAGTTACATCATTAAACTGCTGAGCAGTAGCCGTTCTAATTAAGATAAATAGAAGTAGACTTAGATGAAAGATGGAGAAGTACATTTTGGAACAAGGGTGATTAAAACTATTTATGGTAATTAGGAGCTAAGTTTATCTGCACTGTAGTGGTGTGCTTTTTGTGTTTATTTACCACAAATTACATCTTTAAACTGCTTCAGTAGCCGTTGTAATTAAGATAAATGGCTGTAATTAGGCTTAGAAGAAAGATGGAGATGTATATTTTCGAAAAAGTGTAAATATAACGATTTATTGTAATTAGGAGATAAGCTGCAAGTGTTTATCTACGATGTAGCTCCATGCTTTCTTCTTCAATTCATCGCATGTTACGTCTTTAAACTGATGTGGTGTCAGTTCTAATTATGACAAATGGATGTAATTAGGATTATATGAAAGGTGGCAAAATGTATATTCCAACACAGGTAATAAAAACGGTTTATTCTAACTAGGAGATAAACTACAACTTTTTTATATGTGCTGTAGTCCATGCTTACTTCAATACTCTCTAAGTCACATCTTTAACATGATGCGATGGCAGTTTTAATTACGATAAATGGATGTATTTTAATTAAGCTTGTTGAAAAAGATACATCTCCATCTTTTATCTAAGCCTAATTATATACATTTATCTTAATTAGAATTGCTACTGCAGCAGTTTAAAGATGTACCTTGTGATAAATAGATGCAAAAAGCATAGTGCTACTAAGTCGATAAACTGCCCGAGCTTAGCTCCTAATTATAATAAATCGTTTTAATTAGCCTTGTTCCGAAATATACTTCTCCATCTTTCATCTAGCCTAATTACATTCATTTTTTTTAAGTAGGACGGCTACTGCAGCAGTTTAACGATGAAACGTGTGGTGAAATATACACAAAATCCAGATCAGTACAGCGTAGATAAACTGCCGTAGCTTAGCTCCTAATTACAATGCATGGTTTTAATTACCTACGTTAAAAATTACTCATCTCCACATGATATCTAAGCACAAATGCATCCATTTATGTTAATTAGAACTTCTACCGCATCACTTTAAAGGTGTAACTTACGGTTAATTGAAGAAAAATACAGTGCTATAACATAGAGAAGCAGCCACAGCTTAGCGTAATTACGAATACACTACACTACGGATTTGACCTAGTGTTTGACAGTTACTATAGTCATTGCAAACGAACTCACGTTTTAAAGCACTGATGCAAATCTGCCTGTACCTTAGAAGTACATTTTAAAATTATGAAAACAAAAGAATTTTGCCACCATTTTGGCCACCATCTTGGTTTTTTTGTGTGTGTAATCGTGGCACCTTTTTAGAGCAGGTTATTGTATTCGGCAGACCTTAAAACCTAGCAATTAGCACCAAACTTCCATACATTAGTATAATTTTGAATGTTTTTATTGTATAGCACCCACTTTAAAAGTAAAATGGCGGCCATGTTGGTTTTTGGACAGGTTTCAGGAGGGCACCCCTTCCTAAAAGTTTCTCATGGGTGTGGACATAAAGTACACCAAAGATGGACGAAGCAAGCAGTCTGCATTAAAGACTGTCGTTGTGAGGATACACAATACACTAACTAGCCTCAGAAAGAAAGAAAAGACAACTGCCCCGACTGGGACTCGAACCCAGGACTTCCCGTTTACTAGCCGGGCGCTCTAACCACTGCGCTACCAGGGCGGGTACTGGTTACAGGCTCCAGCCGAGCTAAGTAGCTGTTCAATCTTTCTCAGTGGTGAC